>JAKMXJ010034638.1:0-14215 GCA_029339935.1 Anguina tritici
GCTGTTCTTTATTGCATTTTCTTAACTCCCACGAGCTCTACCGATTCCACTTTTTCGATTTTTGTTACGCACCCAAAAATCTCGAGATCGGCTCAAAATTTTCCCGATTTTTAGGGGGTTGAATAATTTAAGCCCTTAAAAGCTTAAATTAGAGTAAATACGGTTTTAAAGGGATGATTATTCGTGAAGCGGCCCAACCCTTGGCCGACTATTTTCTCGGTTGACTCGGAAGTTTACCCTCGGAAGTTCCTATTTACTTCTTATGGACTTTTATGTACTTTTAATACAGTGCCTTGCACTCGGTACTACTCCCTAAACATTTTGTATTACTTCTTAGATACTCCCTTTACAATCTTTATTACTCTTTCATCTCATTTTTACTGTTAACGAGGAATCGTCCTTTGTCAAAGTGACGAAGGATAGTCTGCTTTTTCAAAGTGACAAAGAATTGACGAAATACACTGAGACTCTCAAACTAGAGGTGCTCACCAAAACAAATTATTTTTTAGTTTAATTTTAGCAAATTCTTATTTACTCATTTCATCACCAAATGCGTCGTAAGAGGACCCCCTCTAAACATTACCTCTACCAGCAGTAATAACCCCTTGAACCACCTTATCGAGTGGTACCTGAAGAGATCAACTTATTGTGAACACATCACCACTACTAATATGCTCATCTCTCCAAGTGCTTTACTCTTTTTGGCGGACGGAAATAAAAAAGCTTTTTTCCTTCCTCCTCCCAATCTTTTATTTACGTTTTTATAGAAGTGATAGATGAGAGAGAAAAGGTGCAAGGGACAAACAACACTCGCTCTCTTTCCCGCCTACACTCTAGCCCTTTTTCTATACATTTATTGCCTATATGTTGCTTTTTTTATCAACACCGATTTTCACTATTTTCATATATAACAAACTTTTTTGAAGTACACCTCCAGAATTTTTGAAAAATAGGTAATGTGTGCTTTCGTCTGTTCAGAATTGCCTGTATACAACAACCATTTGTTGTGGAAGGTTGTAGTAGTAATAGGGGTTGACTGAGGATGAGGAGGAACAACAATGTGACAATATCAAACAAGTTCTTTTGATTAGAAAGTAAAGGCGACTTTTTTTCTTTTTATTAGTTACTTTTGCTTTTTTACTGTTCTGCAACTTGTGCAAACTGTGCTTCTAATTAAAACCTTTATTTTACGGTTTTAAGATATTTTATTCGATGATATAGGGTGTGCAATCGGCATGATCACCAATTAAAAAATGCCATATCTTTTTCTAGTTAATGGGTCTTGCTGGTCTTCCGGGTCGATGACGTACCAAACTCCAGTAAACGCGAAATGGTCATTTAAAGGGTTGAGTAACCAATAGCGAGCTCATTTACTATCTCTGGCACACGTTGTACTCATCTATGCTCTATTCTGCACTTCTTCCTCAATAGTCCTCAATAATCCATTTGGTACCTAAAATGAATGCCACTTTTAACAAACAAAGAATGCGCTAGTAAAAAGTAAGCGCCCCTCTATGTTTTTGCAAAGCTTTTCATAAACGATTCTTTTTATTTTTTAAAGCAACTATTGCATGCTAAACCGATTTTAAACTCATGTTCATACTTTTTCATGCCACAATTTTCACTTTCGGATCGCCGGCCCGGGCACGCCCATTTTGATGACGCTCATATGTAAACTATTTTCTCTCGCAAAAGAAATAATATTTTGTTTTTTTCTCAATATTGTATTAAGGGACTCGAATAATGTCGGCTAGACATTAACTAGATTACAGAAAAACACACACAAGTATGGTCATATCTGATAGTCGAAAGATCAAAGATCTTTATATAGTATTTGGACTGTGTCTGCTTTTCACGCTGTTTGAATTCACTCTAACAAGTTTTTTGCTTTCAGAGGCCGTTCTGCCCCATATTTTGATTGGAACTCGGTTTTGCGTTATGGAAAAGGGCACTGCTACATTCCAAGCCCTCTCGAATGAGTATATGGTTGCTTCGACAAAACTCGACTTAAAATGATAATGATATGATAATGATATGACATGGGGCGGATATGATAGCGCCTGACATGATATGGGATCTGTCGAAATGCCGTATCATTACACCTGATGTGATATTGACTTTTAGAAAAAGGCCTGATATGATGGTGATATGATGTAGAACGCGCGATATGGACATGATATGATATCATGTGATATCATAACAAAATGATATCAAGTTGTGCAATCCACGTTTGTGGATTGATAAGGGTAGCAACTAGGAATATTGGCTCGTAGGCTGGATCCGAGTTGAAAGTAAGTTGAGTTGAAAGTACAGGTGAAGACGGCTGTTGACAACTATCTCGCGGAGTTGCACGACCAAGTGCTGAAGAAAAAAGTTAAAGAAGTCTTTGGGTGTGCAGGACGAATAAAAAACATTTTTTCCATCATTTGTACTGTTGAAAAATTTTACAACCAATAAGTCATGCCGCAAAATTTTATTGCAAAAAACATGTTTGACAGCTTTATCTATCTTACAAATTGCGAAATTTTTCACTGCTAGCACTGTTTTCTTTCAGAACATTATTAATCCATGTAATATCACATGATATCACCATATCGGCAATAAGATATGATATCGGTGACGTGATATGATATAACAATGAAATGATACGGAAAACAAAAAATTCGATATGATAATGATATGATATGGAATTCAAAAATAGGCTGTGTGATGTGATACCGCGCCTTTTTTACCCCGATTTTCGAATTCTACTCCACTACGGCCCTACTCCACTACTTTTTGCCTTGGTCCCCCTGTTGCTTTTTTGTTTTTAATCAACCTCCTCCGTATCCATTGCAAACAGGGGGCATTGTGCTGCCTTTGGGAGCAAAGCGAGCAACGCCCACCCGTAATATTGCACTCATACTTAACGACAAACCTCGGCATCAAAATGGACCCGGCATCCAAATGGAGTGGCATCAAAATGTCACGTACCTTTGCCGGCCATGTCAACTCTACATTTTCATTGTAAAAGTGGTTTTATTTGGACGGCAAAAGATAAAAGAGAACCGATAATCAATAGTAGTTTAACCACCCATCTTTCTGCCACTTTTTTGAGCGGAATACCAAGCGTGCCACGCCTGAAGAATTTGAAGTACCTCCTAAAACTAAGATAGCTACACGTTAAAGTCCCTCCTATCATATGCTGGCCTACCCTATGCCGAAGGCTTTCCTAAGTTAAAGGCACCCTATTTGAAAGGAGGTGTTGAACATTGTTTCGCTTATTGACCCGTAGAAAATTGTGATACAAAGTTTTGTGATACAAAATTGTGATACAAATGCTGAAAAAGTGGAAATTTTGCAAGTGTATGTTTTTTTTTCTAAGCAAATTTAATATAAATGACCCAAAAATGGTCATGTATAAAGGTCAATGGTATAAACCCCAAAAATGGTCTTAGTGTCAATTACAGTCCACCGTTAGTATGACGACCCTCAAGAGACCTTCCAAAATGGGTGATTATATAGAGGGGACGTTATGGAGGAAGTCGTAATAATGAGGGTCGATTTGCATCAATAGTGTGCTTGGGCGGTTATATAGAAAAGTTCGGACAAAACTAAATCTTTATTTAAACAATTTGAGGGTCAGGCGTAAAGTAGTCAACAATGCTCGCCTGCTTTAATTTCTCAACCCGTTTTTCAGCCATCCACTAACTCGGAAAGCAGAAGTACCTTAAGATTGGAAGAGTAGCAAGAGCGTAGGAGGATCAGCTTAGCTTCTTTGACCTCTCGATTAGTGACTCGCGGCAATTTGGGCTAAAGTCGATGCTGCTGAACGAAAAATTTATTGGAAAACCAATTGCAACAATCTTTAACTTTTTACTTCGGGCCTTTCCATTTCTTTTTTCGAAACATCCACCGCTATTTCTGCCAGAGAGAGTTTTCCATCAATTGCAAGCTGATCCCTCACTGCCAAAATAGTCGCCGAGATTTCCTTCCACATTTCCGTCAAAAATGTGTCCAGCTCCTCGTAAAACGCACAATTTTCGTGTTAAAAAAAGCAATGAATGAAAATTTAGTGCCAAACATCTTTCAGCCGTTATAAACAAAGCTCATAATATAAGGCCAAGACAGGTTAGTTGGGTAGTTATGCAGGGGAGTTGCTTCAAAGAGAGTTCTTATGTAAAAGGTCATTCAAGGTAAATTTCTTTAAAAAGCAACCAAATTTTTTACAGGCTCCTGTATAGAGATTCGTTACATGGGATATCTTTATATAGAGGGTTGACTGTACAATAAGGGTGTACTCCCAGTTTCAAGTTCATATTTATACTAATTTGGCAGACCAATTTTTTAAATAAAAACAGCTAGGCACCTTATCTCAGAAAATGTTATCCTAGCATTTATCATCCTATCTTCTCCATGTTGTCGCAAATTAAATATCATTTCTTTTCATTTCTTCCCCTGCCTGAGATTGGAATACACATCATTTTATGATTGTTTTTGTTGCTTTTTTGTGGCGGGTTTGTGTAGCTGCAGGAGCAGCGGCTCAGCTCGGCTTACCGAAGAGGCGAACAAAGAATTAGAAAATGGAAAATAATGGGGTCGAAGCAAAGCAAAAAAGAGGCATTTTAGCCTGTTTTCTTTTCCAATTTTCTTTCCCTCCATTATTCTCCGGATCAACATTGAATGAGAGAAAAGGAGGAAGAAAAAACAAGGATAGACAGTAGAAGTAGCTTCATTTCCTTCCTTTATCTAATTAGACCAGAACACCTGGGATTACTACCAAAGAAATCAAACTTCTGTTGTTTTTGCAGCAAGATGATAAGGGTTGTGCCTTTTATTGCTTTTGTTCCGGCCAATTAATAATAACTCCTGAGTAAATTACAGTTTTATATTTCCTTGTACAAGGTTCTTGCAGACCAAAATAGTTGTTTGCCATACCCAAACCCCTCTACCCAGGTACCTACTCCTCTTCAGGTGGATGTCTATACCACCTGAAACTACCACCTGAAACCTCGGCATTCAGCCGAGCTGCTCTTCAATCTACGCTATCCTACTCATAATGATGCGCTTAGTACGAATTGTATTAATTAGGTCCTTCAGGTCCACACTCTTCCACCATATCCGGCTGGACAACTCGAGAAATTGGTGAATGTGGGTGTTCACCTGTCACAACTTTTTCTCAGTTTTTGGCTTCCAAAATTATTTCTTTGCGCTAATTAACACATTTTAGTGATTGTTTGTGGGTAGTCATTTGACATATGAGCACTATTTCGAAAACTCAAAAAAACCTAAAAAATAGCATCCCTCTAGCTGCAAAACATCTTTAGAATGATCCTATTAGTATAAAAGTACGTTTGCAAGGTATAAAAAATATATAAAATATTAGCAGGTGAAAACCTACCTGTAAACTCACAATCAACAACCGGACATAAACTGATTACTTGGTTTATTTTTAATGAACTAATAAATGTGACCAAAAGATTGAAATTCCAAGAAATCCATTCATAAAAATAGGCCAAATGTAGGCGAATTTACCTGTAGACCAATGTGATCTGAAGTGATTTTTGTATATAGTCGAGTCTCGATTTTATGCCACCCCGGTTTTACGGCACTCTCGATTTTAAGACACCATGATGGTACCACCTTATCTATTCTATATATTTATTCACCCCCGGTTTTGCAGCATCCTCGATTTTACGGCACTATTTCGGGGCCCAGGGGTGCCGTAAAATCGAGGCTCGACTGTATTCACAAAAACTTGATCGTAATTCAAGTTTTCAACGAGTCTTCCTAAGCACTCGCTGACCCCATTCGAAAGCTGACATCTCGGGCTTTCTAATAGTATATAAGGTAGGTAAAAGTAAAAAAAAACTTATGGCATAGTAAAAAAGTTGGGGTTTTGGATAGAGTAGCTGAATTGGTCTGCCAAATGCCATGCCTTGGACTCCTATAGTCCAATTTTTAAAAAAATCGAACTTTTTAGTCTTGAGCAATTTTTCAAACCCCTCTTGTGCAAACCCCAAATGGCCATTCAGCAATCCTAGTTTTAGACCTATAAGATCTGTGGAGTTCACTTTTTAAGTAAAAGGCATTTCACTATGTTAACGTCACATTTTTATATCGGTAACACATTTTTTACGTGTTTTTCAACTATGCCGAGAAAGAAGGAGCAAAGAAGGTGTTAATGAAAATATGAATTTGCGGGAAATGTCAACTTTCAAATAGCCTATAATGTGCCTGAGAAGACTTGTTCTAAACTAAAATGGTCAAAAGTTTGTGAATATACCAAAATCACAGGTCATAAGTCACACTTCATTGCCCAATATTTCGAAAAAAAGTAATCAAACAAGCAAACTCTTGTAGACCGTGGACCACTCAGCGTGGACCACCTAGGTCAGTTACTGTAAAAAATGTTTACCCAAAAAAGTTCTATTATCCACCCATGTACATTTAGCCGAGAATTGCCCAATTGGCAGATTTGCATTTGGCCAGCCAATTTAGCAACCCTAATTTGTCCAACCTATAGTTATTCATTTTTGGTCGAAAATTGTGTTGATAAAAAGATGGTGTTTTTTCGGCAAGCTTATTAATTCTAAGAAGCTGCTTTTCAAAGATAGAATACTGGTTTTTGTTCTTTCTCTTGTTGGTTTTACGCTTTGTATTTCTTATAGAGGATTTGTTCTGTAAGAAAATCGGGTGTTTATCGGCTTAAGAATATCTTCATTGCATTTTCATGTTATTTTCGCCGATAAATCATAATCCTTAGCGAACAGCATGGGAAAATATTCGTTCAAAGCATTTTTATCCTAGAAAATTTTGTTTTCAGTTTTAACCGGGCTGCTTAAAACATTATTGTTTTCACAAATATTAAGTCGTGTTAAAAGTTTGTGGGTATTACCCTTTGAGTTTTCGTCTGTTTTACTGTCTTCATTTTCATGTAATTTTTTTGTAAATTTATTATTGTATTTTTTATCTGTTAGTTTTAGGCTTCGAATCAACATGGACGTCAATCATGTTCGTCAGGTGATGCTCATCCTGTGCGACAAAGGCCTCTCAGGGTTCGATGCTGCTAAAAGAATTTGTGATGCTTAAAGAGCTTTTTCTCTTCCAAGCCAGCAGGATTTTATGTCAAAGGCACTGCTCGTCTTCGGGAACGTTGAGAAAAAGTCGTAGAATTTAGTAATTATTATAAAATTTGCTGTGTGTTCATAAACAACTACTACTAAAAATTGGAAAAAAGTTAAAATCCACGAAGTTTTTACATGACGTAATATTTAGTTTGCCTTCCACGACAAAGACTTTTGGCTAAAAATTTGGTCTTTTTAATTGCTTATTCCAACTGGTGTACCAAAACTCCTTGGACAAACTTTGAGCTCTTTTTTAATAAAAAAATTTATTTCACAAAAAATCCAAATACACAGGGCTGTAACACTGACTCTCCTCTTTTGAATGGTATACAAAACTTATCTGGATGTTTAAGAGCAGTCAGAATTTGGCTCCAAACACTTGTGACGTCATTTTGACAAGTTGACAAGCATATTCATCACTTTAACTCGCCAAAGTTTCATTGGGTGTTGAGCGCTGTAACAAGATTTTAGCACTGTGTTCTAGCAGTGATCAAGAGCTACAAAGCCCACTTTACGGAATACTTTATTAGATTAATAATGTTGAGATATGGCCTTTGGAAGAAAAGCAAAAAATGACTGAAATTTGAAAAAAAAATGAAGAAAACTTGGAATTTGGTCATTATTCAAGGAAATTGCTTTTCTTCTAAAGGCCATATCTCAACATTATTAATCTCAAAAAGTATTCCGTAAAGTGGGCTTGTAGTTCTTGTTCTGTGTTACAATACAATGCTAACATATTGTTACAGCGCTCAAGGCTCAATGAAACTTCTGACCAGTTAAAGTGATGAAAATGGTTTGTTAAATTCTCAAAATTACCTTACAGGTGTTTGCAGCCAAATGCCGACAGTCCTAAAACAATCCAGATAAGCTTTATATACTATTGGAAAGAGGAAGAACAGTGCTACAACTCTGTATATTTGGATATTTTTTCTGAAATAAATTTTCTTATTAAAAAAAGCTCAAAGTTTGTGCAAGGAGTTTTGGTACATTGGTTAAAAGCAAAAATAAAAATGCCATTTTTATGTAATAAATTAGCAAAGACTTTTTTCAAAAGTCTTTGGAAACTCACGAAAACTGTGCAACTCCTACAGATATCTGATTAATTCTCAATAAAAAAACTTTTGGATACAAGGCTCAATTACTTTAGTTAAGGTCATTTTTCCTCTCTTCGCTCAATGACTGATTGCGATCATTGAAGACCCTTCTTTTTTTGCTCTCCTACTCCATTTTTCCAAACCGTTGACCATTCCTTGTGCTTCTCAACCCATCCATCTTTGTCCCAAATTAACAATAGTTGTTAAGGGAAAAGAATTTTTGGAGCCAAGGTTACCTCCTCTTCCTGGCCTCCAAACCCACCGGCCATTGTTTTTAGTAGTAGGCAATGGCCAGAGGCTTGTCCCAGCCAAGGTCAGCTGTCCATTTGAATGGCTTAAACACACAAACATTTATTCTCTCCTTTATAATGGCTTCTATGGAATTGTCTAATTCTTTTCTCTGTTTCAGCTGGTCCATTTGTCTTTGTAATGAGCTCCTTTTCTGCTCTCTGCCCCTTTCTTCTCACAACTTTCTATAATTATGCTGGACCCAAAAGAGTGGAGGAAAATTTTAATGAGGTCTGAAAAGCCTTTTATTTTACGCAGCTGTTCTTCTCCTCTTCTTTGTGCAAACTGCAAGTTGAGTACTCTTTTTTAATTTGTTTATTTACCGGACTTGTAAAATTATTGTTAACCTATCAATTTCGACCTTTTATAACTTTCGGTTTCTCAAAAATTGTGAAGTCGTTCTTTTTTAGCGACTGAAGGGAACACCATATATGATTCAAAGTCAGATTAGCTGTGTTATTAAATAGCCAGTTGTTATCTGTTCTCATAGATCTAATAGTTTTTTTGTGTCTGATTGTCTTTTTCACCGACTTTGTATTCAGTACTGTTTTTATATTCTAATTTTAATTGTTTTTATGCGCTGAATGTGCTTTGAAAAACATGATTTTTTAATGTTTTATTGTGTTCTACACGACAAAAAAGAACTTATTATGACAGTAAATTGAGACTTTTAAAAGACTTTCCAAAAAAATGCTTGGTTGCCGAGATATGACCATAAGTTGGTCTACTCATATTTTGAAACAGCACCATCCAACTTTGGGTCATATCTCTGCAACGAAGCATCTTTTTAGAATTCTGCGTCCAGACTCGGATGCCTGAAGACACTTTGCCTGTGGGCGACCTTGGAATAAAAAAATTCGAACAAAAATGGGTATATTTACATAGAAATACAATAACCCCTCAATAACTGTTATATGCCGCAAGCAATTTCTAACGTGGCCTAGCATGACACCCTCATGGCTAGAGAATAACATTCTTTCGAGAGTGTTGATTCTGAATCTAGTAACCCCGTGAAAAATTCACAAAGTCCACCTCTACATTCTAAAGAAGGAAGGTGTTATATGCCGCAAGCATATAAAATATTTCTAGTGCTCAAAGTAAGTAGCATGCATGGCTCAGTGGTCTGGCCTTCCGCTCTTTTGACACATTTTCCGTTACAACAATAATAACAGTTTGAAAATTAAAGCAGCAAAATTATCTTTTCTGTTTCATTTTTGAGATCTGTTTTGTAGCCAGGATGTTGTCCACTTCATTGCAGAATTATAGAACTCTAAGATCGGCGATGTAAGTTTGGGTTTAGCGCTGATAGAATCTCAATGCTTTGCTGGTCCCTCGAGCAGTGACTGCAGGCTTTTCTTCGTCAATTTACATAACTTTGGAAATGCTGACCACTTTGGCAGATTTTATTTCCTGCTTGAGCATCCTCTGCGACATCCTTTCGCCAATGTTTGAGCTCCACCAATTTCGAGTTGGTCGTTCACAGCTGAATACTTGGGCAGAGTTCCTCCCACTTCATCATTTGCTTCGAGTTGGCACCAGAGCTCGTCCAGTTCTTGATGCGTTAAGTCTTGTTGAAGATGTTCTACTGAGCAAACAAACGAGGTGAAAAAGATTGCAAAATAATAACTGCTCATTGACAAGAAAATCGGATCTTCTATAACATCGGCTCACAGTTTCTAGCTTCACTGAATCCCAAGAACGTGGAGAAGGCGGAGAACAAGCAGGAGATTGACTTTATATTAGCGGTGACTGACTTCCCAGTGACCATCAACGGCAGCTTCTCACTTCCAGAAATGTTTTCCCCAACAAAAAGTAGTAATTATTTTCCTGTTCTGCATACCAGATCTGCAGCGCTCGTCTGTAATAAAAGGACTGAACATTGCTCCATAATAATAATGACCTACCAATCTTTAAATGGAGGGAGCTACCTGAATAGTCTAGTTTCATCAGAAGAGAAAAAGTTGGCCCTATTGAAAAAGTGCGTGCATTTTTTACCTTGGTCCCCTGTGCTTATTGATATTTTACCACGCTTCTTAGTAGTAAATATGGGTGAGATAGTCCAAGTGGGTGTTGCTTGCTTCGCTCGCAAAGACAACGCAATACCCCCTGATTGCAATAGATAGGAAAGGGTTTGACTAAAAGCATAAAAACAACAGGTGGCAAAAAAAACGTTTCTTCTTTAATAGGGTCTCGAATTCTTCGTTTAAACCTCTGATACTGAGATTGATAAGATTTCCAGGTGGTCACCAAGGTGGACCAGCTGAGTTTTCAGAATTCCGCGAAAGGGTCAAGCAAACCATGCCTCCCTACCTAAATCTTGCCCTAAGAAAGGTATGAAATCACCGAAAGACCACATCGTCACTCTAAACTTTCGAAAACCCCGACTTCTTTAGTAATGCCGGCAGCTTCCCTTACTGTATGCTTATCGAGAGACACTTTGTTTATCGGGACTGAGTGCGAATATGTTATATTGAATGCTATGTTATGTCGGGGACATCTTGTATTGAGACTTGACTGTATCAGGAAATTTTTTCTGTTTCTATAAAAGCTCTGTTCCACTATTGTTTTGTTTTTATTATTCCCAGGCATTTTCCCCAACTTGTTCTCAGCTCGCGCACACGTAAAATCATGCTTATTGCGCCTTTTCACATCTGCACAAAAGAAGACTATTTAATTGTTATTAATATTTTCTCTCTTCCCCCACTCACAAAGCAGAACAAGAAGGCAGAGACGTAACCTCTTGTGCACACCATGCACACAATACATTTACAACTGAAAAAGTATTTTTTCTTAAAGCATCTCTTAAAACAATTTTCTCGTGTAATGAAAATAGCTTGAAAAAGGGAAGTAGATATCCTATTTTTACCATTGTTTTAGACTTTCCTCCATCTCTTTCTTCTTTTCCTCTCAATAGAATAGCAAAGAAGGCAATAGCTATTTTATGTTTTGTATGGCTCTGAGATGTCACCAAAGGAGGAGAAGGAAACAATCAAGCTGGTTGCAGCAATAGAGCCGCTAGCAGTGCTATGTTGAGAACACCCAAGCAATATTAATATATATAACAGTGATGTGTGGGAGAGGCAGTTAGCTTCGCAAATCAATAGACCACAGAAAAGTTGCATTTTTTGTCTGCTTTTACATTATATACCAGAAAAAAGATGCTGAAAACTAGGTGGATATATAAACAACTGATTTTTCAATTTTACCTTGAAAAAACTTTATATGATTTAGAATCTTTCTTGCATCTTGTATATTACAATTGAGTCCCATATCAGTGCTGTGGGTTTGCAAAATTTCTGGCTCTCTGCTCCTAATTTTATAAATTTCTCTCCCCCTCTGGTGCTCTCGAAACTTTTTTATTCTCAGTCCCGTTCCGACAGAAAATTTGTCCCGGCTTTGAAAAAATTATTCGAATTGTATTTCGTCTTGCAAATATCCAATTTTTAGATTTTGAATATGCTAATCAACTTGGAAAGAGAGGTCCCCAGGCTGATTTTCCTTGTATTGGTGTCCTGTCCCGAATTTTTTTTGGGTCTTGTCTTGCTTCGGAAAGCCCGTTGTCCCGACGTCCCGTCCCAAAAAAAATTATTCAAATTATGTCGAGTTCTGTCCCGAAAATCTCAAATTTCCATCTCTATTTATAATAGTTATTTATAATATATCTATTTATAATTTTAGTATACACACACAAAAGCCAAAACAAGCATATGAGCAAAAAGGGATAACAAAATTGTGCCTGTAACTGAAAACTTTAAAAAATTTTGTGTTATCTACGGGTAGCAGTTCAATACATAGTTTTGGTCAACTGGTTCCTGCTCAATATTTTTATTAAACCAGCTGAAGGTGGTGTTATATCGGCACTGGACTGTATATCAAACGGAGACCCTCTTACTAAAATAGATGTTTGTGGATTGTGTTTTTCTGACATTTGAGCAAAAGTTTGAACGCATTTGAACCAGTCCCTCTAGACATTATCTTTTATTAGCTCTACTTTTGCTAAACTTCTCTGTTTGTTTACATCACTTTGTTGTGGTTGACCAACCGAAAGTGTATGATGGTACACACTCAAACAAAATTGACTTCATCATTACTATTATTATTAGTAGTTATCCTTGTTGTTAGTAGTGGCAATGATATTAATTGATTATTCCCTTTCGTTCCCTATTACATTGGTAATATAGTAGCAGTAGGAATAATAATTTTGCTGTGGTTAAACTCTTAAGAGGTCGACATTTCTCTATTTTTAACTTCTATTCTCAGGGTGGGCCAAAAGTACCTGAGCAATTTTTGAGTTACTGCTTATTGACGAGCTCTCTTATATTTAAATATATTATTGTGGTAGTTTCAGTGTTTTCGCTGTTTGTTTTCTTAGTTTTTAGGAAATAGCTCAAGCTAAGATGCAACAAACGCTATTTTTCTGGAGCTGCTACTGAATTTCCAATAAAAATAGTCGCCTACGCTGAAGCCGAAGAATTACACTGAGAAAGAGAAGTCGATGCTATTTTAATAACCACAGCCCCTCATCGGATTTTATCGCTTCTTAAGCAAATCAAATAGGTTAAAAGCGATAAAACGGTGTTTTAAGATTCTTTCCTAGATAAAAAGTCGATTTTTTCGGAAAACGTTTTCTGACCAAAAATTGACCTTTTCCTTTGATCTCCCAAGGTAGGCACCCTGTTTACAGGTTGTTTTATTGTTGCAACTTTGCAAAATGAATCTTTAAATTCAAATTTGATCAAGGGTATTGATGGGATTCGTTTATCTTAGTCTGTGCGTGAATCTTGGGAGGCTTGGGGTTGAGATGCGCACGCACACATACCTGAGACATAATCACTCGAAAATAGCTCTGGATGCATAAAAATAGTATGCATGCAGAGTTTTTATATACGGTGGATTCCAGTAATCAAAACTATGTTCACACTCTATCTTTTTCGCTCTTTTAAGGCATCCAGGTACCTTACAGAGGTGGCTTATCTTGGGCTACAAAGGCAAAAACTTAATTAGTGGTCAAATTTTTTTGAAACAACCGATTTTTTATGTAGGAAAGTGCCTTAAAAGACATTTTTAGCGCATATCAATTGCTTAGAACACCATAAAACATGATTTTGAAAAATAATGGAGGGTGGGTTAATATTAGGTTAGGGCCAAGATTTTTATGCAAGAGTATGAAAGTAAGAAAGATTCACTCATTTTAAAAATACACATCGATAGCCTCACTTAAATTCAAAAAATATTTGTCAAAAGCATGCAAATAAGACAAAAATATATATTTGATCTCTAAGACCCTCATATATTTGGTTCTACATCAATAACATTCAACATCAATAATATGCCGAAAAACATTCATTTTAAGAGCATTTGTGTTCATTCGGAAAATTCTTATGAAGTGTAACTGGTGGAAGAAAAGTTCGTGGCGGACTTTTAAGCCAATTTTTTTAAACAAAAATATTTCATATGTACAGGACTGTAGCATTTTTGCTCCTCTTTCAGATGGTATATAAAAGTTATCTGGATTATTTTAGAATGATCAGCATTTAGCTGCAAACACTCGTGAGGTCATCTGGATAAGTTGGCAACCATTTTCATCACTTTAATTGGTCAAAAGTGCGATTGACTATTGAGCGTTGTAAAAAGGTGTTTGCAGATCAATGAGCAAAAATGCTACAGCCCTGTACATATGGAATATTTTTATTAAAATATTTTTATTTTAAAAAATTGGCTTAAAAG
>JAKMXJ010034673.1:0-11721 GCA_029339935.1 Anguina tritici
CGGTAGAGCACCAGACTCTTAATCTGGCTGTCGCGGGTTCGAGCCCCGCATCGGGCTGTCCTCTTTTTCTATCGAAAAAGAATCAAAGTTTTGGCTTTTGATTGATCCGCCTGTGGTTTTAGAATTGAAAAATATCTTTGCTGAATATTCACAAATGAAATTTTTTACATGCACTTTTTGAATTTACAAACTAAAAAAGAGAGCTTGAGATTACTAGAGGTGATGATCAGAGACTGAGCCGGACTCCGGTACGGAATTTTTTGGCTCAGCCTTACCTTAGACCATGACTCTTCATGCATACCAAGCGGGACGGCATTCCGGAAGTAGTTAACATTTTGTTAGAATTTTCTAGTTTTCACACTGAAATTGGTCGAGACCGGGACCGCAATTGACCATAATTTGGGCCAAGCAGGACAGGACTCCAGGACTGGCCCCGTCCCTCCATGACTTCTAGAGATTACTATTCGTGACTGTGACCCACTGCATATAGAAGCTCTGAAAGTTATTTTCGAATGATTTGTCTCTCAGGTATGTGCGCATCTCAACCTCGAACCTCTGTGCCCTAGGCTCGAAGGGTAAGAAATTGTCAGGGGAGGGCGATTTGCGAATCTTACCTCGAACCTCTTTAAGAGAAAAACAACACCAGTCAAGGAAACAGGACCAGCACCGTAAATCGATTGCAGTCGACTCCGATGTAACGTCACCTGAGGCCCGATTTGGTTGGCCGACAAAGAAAACCGATAAATTTTACCTTCGGTAATAACGTCACTCAATTTTTGCCAAATTCTCTCACAATTAAATTTTTATTTTCATTTCTTTGCACCATTTTTTGTTATATACTCGAATTTTTCTCTCTAACATTTTTTATAGTTTTCGATGTCCACGCTAAAGAAGTACAGTGCTTTTACGCTGGAGATAAAGAAGAAGGTCATTGAAGCTGCTGCTAAGAACAACAACAAGTGATGATCAGGAGCGAAATGAAGAAAAAACGCGAAGCATCATTTACAGATTTTTTCATCCAATTAATTGATGCTGATCGATATTTTCTAACATCCTTGATTTTATAAGTAATTGTTTGGTTTTAGAGTAAAAGATCGATATATGAAATAAATGTTATACCTGCACTTACACATAAACTTGAAATCAAAGATACCCTACACCTACATTTACTGTTTTCCTTACTGTGCAATAAATATACGTTGCCATACTGTTTTCCAATCGACTCTAGATATAACTTCACCATACCGAATTTTCGGCCAAAATCCCTCGATGTAGCGTCACCCTCGATATAACGTCACCTTCTGTCGGTCCCATTGGGTTACGTTATATCGAGAGTTGACTGTATAGGGAAAGTATTATTTTAAATGGTATTTGTATCGAAGTGCTTCCTCTGTTGACCCAGGAGTTTGAAATCATTAGTTTCTTGTAAGGCAGGTAACTTTTGCGCGAAAGTTGCGAAAGTTAAAATTCAACTTTCGCGGCTTAACAAGAAATTTGGAAGTTGAATAATTGACGAACCGAAGCTGAGGCAGAGACCAAAGGGTGGAACCAAACCAACTCGGAGAACCAAGATGGCAGCGTCATCTCCAAAGGGAAGTCAAATGGATCTCAAGCCGAAGCAAACCTGCTGCCTCCAAAAAATCTCTTCAGAACTTAGTTCTTGTATATTGTCTCGAGATAGAACTGTCTTTGTTACTGGTCTTCTTAATATAGTTCGAAAAACCTCGCGAAAAAATATTTTGTTATTTTAGGGTCTGAAATGTACAGAAAGCATGTTTTAGGGCGTCGCCGACCATTTTTCAAACTAAAAATTGACTTACCTGTCTTGTTCCCTCATATAAACCGCCTCTGAAGGGTACCTGGATGCTCCAAAAAGGCTAAAAAAATGGTATTTGAACATATTTTTGTATACTGGGACCCACCACATGTAGAAACTCTGGTATGCATACTATTTTTATGTATCCAGAGATATTTTCGGGTATTTATGTCTCAGGTATATTTGTGTGTGCATCTCAACTCCAAGTCTCCAAGCCGTATACCCACAGAGGTTAGCATCTTAGCTACATCTTATAAGATGCTTTGCATTTTTTTTGGGATCTCAGCATCTTTTGTGGCTTTGAAAAAGGTGCCTTTTTACTGAGAAAAATCTTACTTTATTGCAAAGAGCATCTTTTCTGATATTTCTAGTTGAATATGCATCTCTTTTTCTCTTTTGAGTTAACCACCCACTTTATCACAATACAGTCCAATAATTAAATAAAAGCAAAAGTTTATTGTTCCCTCACCCAATAAATTAATAAAATTCTGTTTTTGTACCAAATTCAACAATTCCTCAATGATCACGGACACAAAACAAAAGAGTGTAGGGCTGTGTCGAAACTTCGATTTTCAATATTCTTGCTTTTGACTTTTGAAAAAATTAAGCAGTGTTCAAAAAGTTCGAAAGGAAATAAGCTTTTTCGGATAAATATCCGATTTTTGAGGCTAAAATGTCATATACGAAATCCCCCCAAAAGTGTGTTTTGACCACTTTTTTGAACTTTTCAGATCGTAATTAGCCCAGAATGCATGTTTTTAGGGCACTGAAAGACATTTTGGAGAAGAAAATTTGCTCAAATTTTGATTTTTTGCCTCGGAGGACCGAGGTAATTCAACCTAAAAGGGTACCTCGATTCCCCAAAAAACCAAAAAACATAAATTTAACATAGTTTTGACAACTGGGGCCTACCGCATAAAGAAACTCTGGTATGCATACTATTTTTATGCGACCAGAGTTATTTTCGAGTGATTTATGTCTTAGGTATGTGTGTGTGCGCATCTCAACCCCAAGCCTTCAAGCCCTAGGTTTAGAGATGGTAGACTCTTGGCCAAAAATGCATCTTAATAGTCTTTTTGCCCAGCTCCAGTAGAAAAGATACGGTAAAATACCTTTAACCCGAGCATTTGCCTTGGTTCCCCAAGGCAAAAAAAATCAAATTTTAGTCAACATTTTTTACCCAAAATGTCTTTCAGCGCCCTAAAAACATGTATTCTGGGCCGATTACGACCTCAAAAATTTAAAAAGTGATCAAAACATGCTTTTGGGAGGATGCCGTATATGATGTTCCTCCTTTTTTGGTTAAAAATGTTGATTTCTGGTTTCGATTCTCGTTTCCATGTTTTTTTGGCTTTCGACGCAGCCCTGATTCATGTGTTTTTTCATCATAAGCGTCTCCATCTAATATTCTTTACATGGACTTCAATTGACTCATCAATTTGGACAGGTCATTTGCAGTGGTGGTTGTTTTCTGTGCAGGTTGTCTTTCTTGCACCTCTTGACTGGGCAAGTCATAGGCATACTTGAGACCTTCACCCAAACCATTTGAAGTCTGATGGCTACTTGCCACAGCCTCATCTTCTTGGCTCGAGACCAGTTCAATGCCTGAAAAGGAAATTTGGTTTAAGTGCGAAAAGTGCCAATCATTTTGGTGCAAAACCATTTAAATGCCGGCTTCCGAATATTTTCCTTCACTTTGTTTTCCCTCTACAGATTTTCTATTTAGAAAAATGCCCTATTTAAGGGGCATGCCAAGTAATATAGACCCTTAACGGGAGGGGCCTATTCACTTAAAGAACCCTGTCTCTTCCTACTCATAGCAATTTCAAACGTTTGAGTTCGTGCGGGCCACCTTGATTTTGCCAATAATTTTTTCCTAATATTGTATTAGAACATTTTGAGTTTGGTGTAGTGTTGAACATGAAATCGAAACTTCTGATTAAAGCCCTTAGTGTGGTGAAAATGGGCTAAGTCACCCGAATCGGCAAAAAGGACAATTGGTCGTGCTTTTCTCGAAAATTTTTATATTTTGATGTAACAGGGACCAATATTTGCTAGGAATTTTTTATTCTGTGGAATCTAAGTAAGCAAAATGTCCTCAGGAAAACCGAATATAAACGCAGAATTCCAAAATGATATTTGGTTGCTGAGGTACGAGCCAAAGTTGGATGGTCACTGTTGCAAAATGACGGTGGTCTAAGTTTGGGTCATATCTCAGCAACTAAGCATCTTTTTGGAATTCTGTTTAAGGATTTGGATTCCTGAGGACATTTTGTCTGCTGGGGTTCCTCAGAATAAAAAACTTCTATTGACAATGGTCATAGTTACATCAAAACATAAAATTTTTGAGAAAAAACCACCACCAACTGTCCTATGTACATCCGAACTGGTAATGTCAGGCGTTTTGGGGTGTTGGGCGTCAGGCGATGTTGGGCTCGACTGGTTAGGGCCTCTGAATATTCGAACTTTAATTTTCGGCAAATTATCGTGCTCCCCCGCTAATTCAAATGTTTTGAATAGCCATGAATAGGAAGAGACAGGGTCCTCCTTTAGGAATCCGATCTATTTTTTTCGTACACACTCATTTGAGCTCCGTAAGGTATATCTTGTTTGCAGGGTACCTGGATACCCTAAAGAGGTAAAAAGATTGAATTAAACCTAGTTTCTATTTCTGGGACGTACTGCATATAGAAA
Organism: Anguina tritici; assembly: GCA_029339935.1. Taxonomy (NCBI): domain Eukaryota; kingdom Metazoa; phylum Nematoda; class Chromadorea; order Rhabditida; family Anguinidae; genus Anguina; species Anguina tritici. Next base: position 4,511 of record JAKMXJ010034673.1, read on the forward strand.
CTCTGGTATGAATGCTATTTTATGCGTTCAGAGCTATTTTCGATTCACTTATGTATCAGGTATGTGCACATCTCAACCCCAAGCCTCTAAGCCTTAGGTTTAAAGTTGCGCGCAAAGACTTAATTACAAGATGAATCCGAGCAAGACTCTTGACCAAAAATGCATTAGGGACTTCTTTCCGAGTTCCAGCAATAATAACATAGTTGGCTACCTTTATATATTTACCTGGGGCCCAGATGAGTTTTCCTCAAATGAGTACTAAACATTTCCTCCTTGGCTCCCCTACGGCGCTACAATGGAATTCCACTTCTACTTATTCCGCATCTTTTTCACTTCCAACTTATAACTAAGAGTTCGTCAAAGCTTGTCATTCATTTTGGTGTATTATACTGTCAACAAATGTTTAAAATGATTGGAACACTTCAGTAGGTTAAAGCGCAACAACTTTGCTGTCAGCCTGCGCAAACATATGAACATTGAAGGAGGCGTTTATTACACCCACAGGGCCAACAGTAATAGACTAGAGTACGCTCTGTTGCGTCTTTAAATGAAAATTTGCCTACCAAAAGTGTTGTCATCATGTTTTACTGTCAGCACAACATCTTCCGCCTGGGGTTTCTCAGCTTTAGGCTCCCTAGCCTTTTTCTCCTGGTACTCATTTTGTCTCTGACGGCAGAATTTGTCATCACATTGGGGGTTCGGAAGGATCTCTTGTTTGGGGAAGAAGTCGACTAAGGCATTGTACCCAAGGTAGGTGGACACTTCGCCGAACTTTAGCAAGTATTTGAGTGTGTTCTGCACCAGGAAACCAGCCACTATGGCCCTTTAAACCAATTTGTTTTTATCAAAAAAGTGGAAGGAATTTACATGGTGGTTGGAAGACTTGCCGCACAAACACCCTCCTTTTTAAGGGTTTTCTCGTCAATGTTGGAAGCAACCACTAGGGGAGGCAGGCACTGCAAAAGATAGGTTTAGTGTACTTCTTTTTTAAATGAATATTATTCATGACAGTAATTATTAATATTATCTTGATACTATCTTGATCCAGGGCTCTGGACAGGGCTCTGAGTGGTCGTCTTAAAAAGCCCTGGTCCTGGTTAATTTTTGAGGTTAAAACCCTGTGCTGGAACCCTGGTGGGTGCCGAGTTCTCACCATACTTGCGCGCCATCCAAAAGTCAGTGCCAGTGACCGGCGCTGGCGGCAGGCGCTGGCGTTCACGCAAGTATGGTGGTCACTACTGTACCACCAGTTCAAGATTTGATTTTGCCCGTTCGACCATAAACTGGCTATTTTTTCACAAAAGGTATGCAAAAATTTTTGTTTGTAAACATTCGGAGAAGAAACTCACAGCAAAACAAGCAGTTTTTCCTGGCTCAATGTGCTGGATATGGCCACTAACGGCGTTTTCGCTCACACCCGACTCCATCCACACCTGTATTACCAAATAAACAGTCTTTTTTGGACCAAATTACAAGAAATTACCTGGTTTTCTTCGTTACAAGCCTAAGAAAAGTGTGATTCTCTTTTATACAAATGGACTTTTCTTTTTCACCAACCGTATTGACAGCAATTCTAGCCTCGAAGTTGTCCTCAAAACATCAAATGAATAGTTGTTGTTCCTGATCGTTGGTTGTAATAAACTTTATACCACACAGGAGAGCACCAAATCCACATTGCCGTTGATCAAACTTCCATGTCTAAGTGCAAAAGTTGGTTTAATTTGTTTCTATCTCTGTTTTTTTCGAAGTGCCCCAGTGCTCGGGGTCAGTCAGTGCTTGTTCCTTTCAAACCGCGCCCCCATTATTTTGGGTAGGTTAGTATGGCTGGGAGGGGACATCCATCTGGAGTGGAAGGGTGGTTACCCAGGTAGAATAGGGTATGGCAAGGTGGAACAGAGTATGGCAAAAAAAGCCCAAGATGCTAATTTCTGAAGTTTCAGGTTGTCCAGCTGGGTGCTCCCCTGGAAGGGGTGTTGCGTCTTCGACGTAATGAAGATCACCAGCATTTTTCAACTTCCTAGCCTGGGATTTCGTGGCCTATTGGTAAGGCGCTCTCCAGCGGATCTAAAGAGTGTGGGATCGAAAATCCCCTCCATTCCCCTTTTTTCATCAACTTCACGTGCGGTTTGCCGTGGTCGCGACAAGGGTACCTACCCCGTGTTTTGAGGTTATTCTAGGGAGAAGTGTGTCTTAGTTCCTGCAAACTTGTTCAGCATTTACCTTTAAACAGGGTAGAATGGTTCGCTGACCAGTTTGGATGTAATTTCAAATTTTCGGGTGGTCCGTGTGGAGACCATCTGGAGGATGGGAGGGTCACCCGAATGTGAAGTCTTGGTCGAAGACATTTAGTCGCTTCAAATTGAGTTCAGAGCATTATTCTGAGTAGAATAGCACGGTCCGCTGACCCTAGGCTAAATCGATGAACATCCACCCGGGGAAGGACGGGTATTCCGGCTTGAGAGGTCTTGGTCCCTCAAATCTGTATTTTGGTGCCTTGAAACCTTTTCCTATATTATTTTCAGAAAGATAGCATGGTTTGCCTGACCCTTTGACTAAACCTTGAAACTTGAGTAGTGGACCTGGATACCCCCTCCAGGCACCATGGGTTGTGGAACAGCCCTTCGGTAGTATAATTGACCCGAAAAATCTCACTTTATTCGATCTACAAAGGTTTTGAAGTTGTCAAGGGTGGTAATATTCATGTTGTACACTTCAAAGTCCACATCTGGGTTGATATGTCTACAATTGTCTTTCAAGAAATGGCTCTTATTAAAATAAAAGAAAGAGACCTACAACAAAGTGTCTCTAGCAGCTTCCACCTTGCTCAAACCACTTTGATGGGGTTGGTAGAACAGACGATTCCTGCATAACAAACAATTCAAAGATTAAAGCTGTAACAAGACAAGCGTAAATTTACATATTGGCAAGCTCCACTTTGTCGTAATCGAAGAGAATCAGCTTTCCAACAGCACATCTGGTCAGCATCTACAATGGGCAAGTGGTTAAAGAAGAGCAAGTCAACCCCCTGTAAGCCGGCCCCAATTATCGACCGCAACCAATAACCTTAACCTCTATAAGCCTACGAATTGATCCCCCAGTGAATCTTGGGATACGATTTTAGGTAACGTCTGTTTGGCTATCTGTCATGATGGCTAAAAACTCGGGTAAGGCCACCCGGATGTCCACCTAGAAGGGTAGGTACCCCAGGTTTTGGAAGTTTACACTGGAAATTTGCTCTTTTTGTGCACATATTATAATAATAGGGGGTAGAAGTAGACCTGTAGTACGGGTGGGTGTTGCTCGCTTCACTTGAAAAGACAGCACAATGTCCCCTGATTGCAGCGCATGGAAAGAAAAAAATCTAGGGGATGAATTCATCATCACCTTCCAGATAGACCTTCACAAGGCCTTACTTGAGTTTTCAGGGACCTTGAAACACTAGCAGACAAACCATGTTATCCTACCCAAAATAGGCTAAGAAAAACAGCTTTAAACCACAGAAAGACCGTATTTTTAGCTAATGATTTGGCTCATAGAGGGTTGACTGTAGCCGGGAAAAAAGACCAACCTCAGCAACCACAGAACCAACTCCACCAACACCTACTACCATCTGAAAGTATTGATAATTTTTTATGACGACTGATTGAAAATAGGATCAAAACAAAAAATTTGGTGTTGGCGATTTTAATGGCGTTGTTCCTAACATTTTTTAAATTCTGAGCTCACCCAGCAAGCAAGATTTCCTCAGCAATCCAAATTTGAGAACAGAATTAAAAAAAATTAATTGCTGAGAAATGACGACAAGTTGAATGGTCCTCGCGTAAAAATGTGAGTAGTTCAGGTTCCACTCATATCTCAGCAATATGCTAAAAAAACTTCTGTTTTTAGATTTAAATTCCTGAAGAAATTTCGCCTTTTGGGAAAGCTCAGATTAAAAAATTCTGACAAAAATGTGTATTTTTAATTAAACATACAAATTTGTTGAATGAAACCAGTGCTACCTTGCAATATACCTTTTCTACAGGGTAATTCAAAAAAACAGTGGAATTTTTGGATTTTATTGTAACAAGATTTTTGAATGAAATTTTTTGTATCTTCTCATCTTTGTTTCTATTTCTTTGAAAGCAGGCCGCCTGCCAGAAGATGTATGAACTAGTAGGATGATGGAGTGTGGTTGAAGGAAATTTCGGAGGCAGAAGATCGGCTAGTCGAGCATCGGCAAGATAAACTACAGGTAAGCATTTTGACCTTGGAATTCCTTGAGCTCCTTTTTTAGGTAATGGGTTTCCTGGGATGCATCTTCAATGGAAGGATGCCGCCTTACTTCGTTGTCTTCTCACTAAATCAAATTTAATACTGGCAGAGGATTCTTAGGCATATTGTTCGACCCTGGGCGGAATGGTTTCTTGGCGATGAGCGGTGAACTTACCAACAGGTTTTCTTTTGACTGTTTTTCCCTGTCTTTAGGATGGCGTTCTCACGCAGGATTGGCTCAGACGCAACACACGGGACTTGATCAACGCGCAGCAATGACCGTCTCGCTCGTCAAATCGAAATCCCCTTGGTTACTTAATCTGGTCCGCCCTCCAGGATGGTGTCTGCAACAGGCCTCATTGGACTCTGTACTCTTTGAAGTGTTTGTTAGGAATTTGTTCTCATGAAGTCAATAAACCTTTTGATGTGGTTAGTTTCTGTTGACGTGTTATTGTTGTGTGCAGTGCTGTGCATGTCAAATTTTTTTGCTCTGCTCTTTGCTCGAGAACTTTTTAACATTTTCTTTTGCTTCGGCTCTTTGCTCGGAGCGGAGCGTCTTGCAGCAAAGAGTGGAGATTTTGACAGTACTAGTTGTGTGCAAAACTGCCTAAGACTTGTCCAAAGTCGTCTTCCCCTCATGGAAAGGAAACCTTACCCAATTTTTCCAAAAAAATTGCTGTATTTGAATCACCTTGTATGTGTAGAAAGTTGCTTATTCAGAAAAATTCAATATTTTTAAAGTTTCAATTCCCAAATGCTTTTTTTATGTTCCGAAAAATATTTTGATTGCGTTTGATACCTTATTTCTTCTGATTGTAACCCACCTTCTAATCATAGCCTCTGTTTTGGGCTTATCAAAAAATAGTAACCCATGGGTTAAAATTACTAGATATACGGTTTCATAGTTTAAGATTTGCAAAATGCAGCTGACCACAGTCTTGTGACGGATTTCCTCATAGTTGTGCACGATGCCCATTCTCTTCAAAGCCATTAGCCTGCTGTAAGGGTTGGAGTTCACCACTTCTGCAGACATTTCTGCTATTCTCTGTCGACCAACCACATTTTGAGAGCCCTGAGCTTGAGGCTAGAAAGAAAGGAGTTGGAGGAAAAATACTCATAAAATAATTCTTACAGTCTGCAAAATCGGCAATCAAAGGTAAAAACTTGGGCTACTATGAAGAGCTCAAAAAAAACAACAAACCTGAGTATTTTGTTGGTGCTGCAGCTCTTCCGTGAAGTGTTGTACTCGTTGGCGAAGCTGGGAAATCTGGTCAATTATACTGCTAGACGACATCCTGCCAACATTCAGATGATGCACTGCAATATATACTAATTCTCCTTCTTGTGGTCGGAATGGCAATACTGTAGTTATTCATGCCTTTCACTTCGGGAAACAATTGGTTTATACGCAGAAAATTAAAGATCTATTGAAAAAAAGCTTTGTAATAAAAATACAATTCAGTTTTTAATAACATCGGCAATTAACCTCTACCCAATACCAATAGTTGAAAGTTGTGGACCCCAACATATTGGGCCAATACCATATTTCTTCAAAAGTGCATTAATTCAAGAAACCATTGACAACGGAGTTCCTAACACTCAAAATTCAATAATGGAAGGTTTTTGCTAGAGTAGCACAGTTCCGGTTAATGGATGGTTTCGAATAACCCGTCCCCACTCAAATTTTTTTGAGGTTCTTGTATTTATTTTTGGTACCATTAGATGCGCAAAGATCTGTCTGTAGCCCATTTTTATATGATCAAAATCAAAAGAAAGTCGTAATACATCTAAAAGTTAAAAAAGCCCAAAATTGCGCGAATGACACGGTTTTAGGCCCATGTCTGGCAGTTTTAGATGTGTTATGACTATATTTTGACTCTGGCGATGTAAAAAATGGGATACTGAAAATCCCTTGCGCCAAAAGGCCAGGTAAATAATAGTCATCACGTTTTCAGTTATTCCAATTGGTTAAAATGTATCCTCCGACTACATGAAATACTTGGATTCTGGTGGAGACAAACGAGCCGACGACCAACAACAGCACTATATCTGGGCTTTATATTTATATCTGATCCTCGCAGCCAAGCTGTACAAAACCAATTTCTTACTGTTCTAACCCGAAAAAAAGAAAAATTTTGTTACCTACTTTGTGAACTTTGCTGAAATAAATTTTTTTTCCTGCAAGATCAAATATTGTGTAACCTTTGTTTTTAGGCCAAACCAATTAAGGCGAAGCGTCAAAATGGATAAGTTGCGAAATACTTTGAACTGGTAAATAAAAAAAAAGAGCTGTTTGAACTGCTTGCCAATTTATAAATTTTAGGAATTATCGACACCAAATAAAGAGTCACCTATCATTATAATTCGCCTGAAAGCTGCGCATTTCGATTGGGCTGTGAAGGGCCACTTAGTCAAAGAAAAAGAGGAACCAGTAGAAAATGTTTGTTGTTATGAAAATAAGTCTTGCCTTTCGGTAGGCACTAATAAACGCCCACATTCACTAAATGGACATCCTCTTAATTTGCTATTTTATTATTAGAATTAGGTGTGTTAGAGAAAAACTCTAAATTATGTCAATTCCATGCAAAACAATGCAAAAAACAACCTAGCCGGAAAGACTTTTGAATGGGCGGTTTTAGAGGATGAGTTGACCGGAGATGAATTCACCTAGAGCCCCTCTTTGGCCAATTTGAAAAGCCGTGTGATTAGGTTCAAATACTATGACAGCAAAAATTTAAAATTTTTGCCCCGCCAAGAAAATTCGAAGTTCAAAATTCGAATTCAAATTCTTGGTCTTTTTTTTGCCTTTTACCATTTTTCACCTCCTGGGGCGGTAGAAATAAGCTTTTTTACTCTTACCTTTACCTCTAGCTTTACCTTTTACCTCTAATTTTAGAAATAAGTTTTACCCTTACCTCTACCTTTTACCGTTACCTTTACCTTTAGCCTTAGAAATA
>JAKMXJ010034684.1:0-10065 GCA_029339935.1 Anguina tritici
CCACCATTCCCCCCCCCCCCATAACTATTTTATTCAACAAATAACAATCAAGTTTGCTGAAAATATGTTCTGGGGTTCATTCTGGCGAATAATATCCGTCTACTTCAATTACTGCCTCCCATTTGCTAGGCAAACGATCGATTCCGCTAGCGAAGAAGTGAGCATTCTTCTGTGTAACCCAGACTTTGACATCAGCAACAAGTTCATCAAATTCATCGTAAACCCTGCCCCACTGCCAGTTATTAAGCAATTGATTAACGTGGTAGTCGGTAAGGCTTCCATCGGAGAGCATGGCGGATATTTTAATGATTAATTAAAAAAGGGAATAAAAAACTGAAATAACAAAGCTGTTTTAAAAATCGTAGATAACTAATTAATAATTTCTGTGTATAATGAATGGCTTCATCCTGTTTGGTAGATTTTCAAAAAAGTTCTATGTAAGGGGAACTCTCCATAATGCAAGCCTTCTATAGAGAATGATTTTTAGTTCACTATTTTTTAAGTTAAAAATTTTAACAATTTTTTACAATTCTTAGTTTTATGCTTGCGTTTTCGGTTATTTCTAAAACATTCTCTAGATTTATTTTCGCTGTCATTGATTTATGTTATGGAAAACAACAATACTAGTTTTACAACAAAACTTTAAATGATTAAATAAAGACGGACACAATTTGTTTGATTAGTTTGTGGTCGTTATCGTCAATGTTGCCCGGCATATTGTTGAATACAAAATGGATACCTTCCCTTACTCTCCGCATGGAGTTTTTTGAATTTGAATAAATTTTTCTTCTTTATTTTTGTATTTAACATATTTTATTGCGATCAAAGAGAGCAACTAATGTGGTGCGTTACGATTGGAAACGGTCAATTCCTCCCCTAAAACCGCCAATTCAAATTTTTTTAGACTTTAGTTGTTTTTCACATTTTCTTGTACGGTATTCATTTATCCTTGAGTTTTTTGTGTTTTTATAAATAAATACTCATTCGATTGGTATTTTATGGGCTTTTAAACGAGCTATCAAATATATTTTTATGGCTTTCCTAGGTAGTCAAACTGCATTAAAACATCAATGACCAAAGATCCCCAAAAATAATTAGTCTATTTTTACCCTCCCAATTTAGTCGTCCAAAATGACAATTATATCTGCTCAAGAGCTTTAGATTGTGCATAAGCAATAAATGTTTATAAAACAAAAACATGAGTTTACAACCTCAAAATATAGTGGTAGACATTAACTGACCTCTTCGAGTCGCTGCTGCACCTTTCGCACATTTTTCATGCGATACTTTTAGCCAAATTTTCTGCCATTCGATTTTACTATGCAATATATCGCATGTTCCGGAGCTCTATTTTAATTATTAAAAGCATAATGCGCTTACTTTTCTGTTTACAATCGGCAAGTTTTCTAGATTCTTGTCTGCTTCTTCTATAGCCATTTCTTTGTTTATTTCAGGAATGCCGTTTTCTAGCCTTCCTTTGTTGATATCCTCTTTTACCGTGGATAGTTTGCCCGGAGTTTGTGGACTTGAAATGCTCCTATTTCTCTCGCCATTGCTGCTATTACTACTGCTGATGGAACTGGTGTCTGGATATTGGATTACAAACACTGGGATCTCTTCCTCGTCTACAGGGCTGTAAATAAAAAGTTGTGTTTTTAAACAAAATAAAAATAAATATCTCGTTGTGGTATAAACCTGCCCCAGGATGTACAAAATGTCTCCTCCGAGGTCAATGTATCTCTTTAGTAACTTAAACTATAGTTTCAACCAAAATAAGGCATTTTAGATGTTTTTGAGTTAACCTTCCTCTTAACCTTTCTCTTAAGTTCCTCTTCTAGTAAAATTTAATTGGGCCATTCTGCGCCCTTTTCTAATGAACTATCTCAAAAGTACGTTTACCTTTTATAAAACCCCGTGATACAAAGAAAAATTATATGCGTAGAAAGGATGTCAATACAGAAGACTCAAATATAAACTTTCAAAGTATTCTTACTCAGGAGATCTAGCCCAAGCACATGCATCTATAGGTTGACAGTCGAGAAGTTCATGTCTGCTCGGGTCAACAACAGTGATAAACTGGTGGTTTATGCCTACAACAACATTGTTGGAGTTTGAGGAGCCAGCAAAACGACGAACAATAGACAATAGAAGGTTCTGCCTCTTTTCTTTAGAGCCGCTAAAAAACGCAGCTCTGAAAGTTAAGTGTTTAACATTCTAAGAATTTGGATAAAATTTTTAAATACTAACCCATAAAACGGAGTTCCTCGAAGAATTTCCAAAAAAATTTTTCTTCTGTGGTGGTTGTTGTCACAGCTGTTAGAACAGGTTTTGTATTCTTCCACTACTGCGTTTTCAAGACCAGCTTTACATTCCATGATTGACAAGCCAAACAAGTGGAAGCTTTTGATTGTATTTAAATGCTGAGCTGGAACTAGTTGTCCAAGGTTGTCACTGAAAATATGATATTATTCCGATGTGAATGTGTTCTTTCATGCCATAGATGACAATACAAGGACATATCATAGGTTTATGATATTTAATCCTCATTTACTGTCTTTTCTTCTACTTTTGGGTATTACTTAAAGTGGTTTTTACCCGTTTTCTGAGCCTTTTAAGTTTTTGCTCCTTTTAAAAATTTTGGTTTAATATTTAAGTGCATAAGAATTCATGCCACAAAACAAATTATTCAATCCTCAGCACTGGATTTTTTGTTCTAATTAAAATGCCGATCGATATAGTGTAATATCAATGTGCGGATAATTAAACATTTCTTGAATAAAATTTTAGCATAATAACGAAATAAATTTTTGAATCTTTATAAGTAGGAACATCACCCATTAGTAAACGCAGCCCTATTACAGGAAACTAATTTAGCGTATATTCTCTATTAATAGAGAATGTCTAATAATCTCCCCTCGGATTTCGCTGTTTATAACTCGTAGGAGAAAAATTATTTTGCACTTCTAATTACAGTCAACTCTCGATAATCCGCCACCCCTCAAGTTCGACCCACAGCTGAGGCCAACTTTTTCACCCCAATTTTTGAAATAATTTGCCCATTCTGATATTAATATCTCTAAGGCAAAAGTTATAAGGATTCCTAATAGTAAGCCTACCCCAGTGAACGCGTGTTGTTTTGGACAGAGACAGGAAAAATGTGATTCCACGACTTCCTCCTTGCAACTCGGAGCTCTAACCAATTGAGCCATCGGGTCACACCTAGCATGCCTGTTCATTTTCTATTAGGTGTCTGCCTCCCTTACAGAATATCACATTTTTATATGAAACTCAATAAGCGCCTCTCGATAATGCGCCACTTATTTTTGTAAAAAGATGATGGATTATCGGGAGGCGCGGCTTTACGGTAAAGCTGTTAAGTTTCATAGAAAAAAATTTTACATTCGGAATCCTTAACATTTTTTGCCTTAAAAACATTAATATGAGAATTGGCTTCAAAATACTTTAAAGTTTGGGACAGAAAAGTGTTGAAGCCAGCTGTGGGTCAAACTTGAGGGGGTGACGGATTAGCCAGAGTTGACTGCATTTCTTTTTTCAACTCCCCAGACAGGCTTAAAACTCAAAAATATCATCACTTTAATTTAAACAAAATGCCAAGAATTTTCAAATAAATTTTTGAGTTTTTTTGTCGTATTTGATAAAATTTTGTGTTTCCTAGAGTAAATTTTTCAAAGAATATAGATTCCTATGACAAAAAGTGCAGTCAATATGTATGAAACCCAAAAATTGGAAATTTTTTTGTTAACTATGTACTGTTGTTTTGGTTTGGTCCCTCTGTGGTAACATAACTTTTTCGTTGTTCACAGAATTTTTTAAAATAATCCTATCAGACGCAGAATCGAAAAGTAGACAGAGGTCATCTATATCATATTCGCAAGGTTCTTTTCTAAAACGCCAGAAATAAACCATTTGAGCTTTTAGATCCCAAAAATTAAGTCTTTTTTGGTCAAAATTAGTTTTGTATCGAAAACTCTCAATTTTGTGTTTTTAGAGCATCTCTATATACCAAAAGAAGCCCATAATCTCTTCTGTCACATTACCAACGCAGAGTTTTACAAACCAGTAATTGAGAATTCGACGCAACTTGAAGCAGATAACTGGTATTTTTTTACCTGTAAAATTAGGTGTTTTTGCAATTATCCATCTAACTTTTGCATAAAACACCCTAAATTTCATTTTTGAACACGTCTTTGGTACCAAAATGTAAAAAATTTACTACTCTGCCGAGCCTCTGGTTTTTTTTGAAGTAAGCAAGAAAAATGGTTGAAGCGAACCCGTGTGAGTAAAACAACCTGAAGAAATTTTCAGCATTTTTTTCCTAGAAATGAATTGAGGTCACGAATTTGCTTATGCTTTATAAGCAAGTGACAGCTTGTTCGAAAGCCATGAACAACGCGGATTTAGCTGTTTAAAAATTATACACAGGTTGAAAAAAGTTGAGCATAAGGGCGAGGCACCAATCTGTATAAAATCAAGATAAATTTTCAATTTGACGCAAAAATGTGAAAGCAATGATCTTTTGAATTTTAAGTCCCTGTGTCCCATGAGCTGTACCGATTCCACTTTTCAGATTTTGGTTGAGAGATCAAAAATATTGATACCGTCCCGAAAATTTCCTGATTTTTAGGGCTCCCTAAATAATACTACCTGCGGTATCAATAGAGGATATGGTAGTGTTGGGAAATTGCTCGAGCAAATACTATTAGTGCAATTGCTCGATTCTAAAAAAATTCGAACAGATTTTTAGGATAGCGCTGAAACTGATTACATAACTCAATTCTTTGGTAATCATCTGGACAATGCATTAAATTTTAATCAAACATCAACTTTTCATCATCACCGATATTTAATTTTTCGTTTTCTTGTTCCTATTTTTCCACGGTATCTTTTTTTACTCTGTCGCATCTTTGATAGTCGAATTAACCCATTTTTGCCGGAATTAAATTTTTTTTTGAAAGTTTTTAACCTTTTTCATTTCAAAAATGAAGTTTCTATGGAATTTTTGGTTCTTACTCGTTTTTTCTAGTTCCTACTTCTCATCTTCACTTGAATTGTTCTCATTCAAGATGCTAAAAATCTAACTAATTCGATTAGTTAGTGATCACACTAGTTCTGATTGCATGCTATAAAGAAGCTGTTATAAAAAGCCTCGATTGAGTGGTTTGGAAGTACTAACAACATGTACTCAAATCATTTTTTGTGCCAAATCTTGAAATTTCATTCATAAAATCTGTCTTTTGACCATATTTTTGCAATAAAACCAGCTATTTTACCCCTTGAAACGAGATCTTTTGAACGAAAATAAAATTTTCGGGGGATAAATGAGGAAGTAAGGCAATTTCTGTACCAATTTGGTATATGTCGGCACAAATGGGTTAACAATGTGAGCGTTTTTCAGCAGAAGTTTATGTCAGATGTAGAAAAATTGAGTTGACCATGTCGAAGTGCATTTGGCAAATGGCAATGATTGGAAGGTTACATAAAAAATCGTTATTCCAGGCTGTCACTAGCCTGTTTCTAAGCTTGGTGTGGATTGCCCTTTGAAGAGGCCAGTTGCGTCGCAACTCGTTATTCGAAAGTTGGTAAGTATTGGCACGAAAACCCTCAGAAAATCAGAGGGAGAGAAGAAAACACTTATTCTGGTCACCCAGTGTCCCATCCCTGCCATAAAGCGCATACAGAGCTTTCATCTCAGCATCATAAAGCAAACGCTTTACTATGTCGACCTTTTGCCCTGCCAAGACTGCACTCTTCAGACATGCTGCGCCGCCAGTAATTGATGAGACGGGTGCCGAATATTTCCTGAATCACATTTTGACTGGAAGATAAAAAAGATATAACGAGTTTTTCTTTTGGGCCTCTATCTTGGAGAAAACGCGTTGCGGAACGCTTTTTCGGGTAAATTAGTTGAGTTGTCGGCTAGACTCTTGAATGCCCACTCCCCCCTCTTTTAAGTAATAATTTTGTGGAACCTAAGGAGAAAAATAGAGTAACCTGTAAAAATAAACAAACACGGATATAAACAAGCAAAGAACTATGATGATAAAAAAATATATATAATTAAATTGTATTTTTTCTAAGGAGCTTGTAATTTGAATTTAAGATATAAAAAATTCTTTTTATATTTTTACAGAATTTCGTTTGAGTATGTGGATGTTTGTACAAAAATATTTACTCGAATTTGGATAAGCCTACGGAAAAACTCGGAGCAAAACCGAGCAATTGCTAACAATTACGCGTTAAAAACCCTATAATATATGGTATTAAGAATTAAAATGCCTAAGTAGATAACTATCTTTAAAGGTTCTTTGTTTCTAAACAAAAATATAAAATACCTACTGAATTAAGTCAAGCGCTTCTTCACTGTTCTCATACGGTCCGAACTCAATGGTTAGCTTAATTTTACAAGTAGTGAATATACAGAAGCCCATAGGGGACACTAAGGCAATTTTCTTCGAGGGTCCTACATGTAGAGCCAAAAGGAGAGCCTCAATAATCAAGCCTTGATTCTCTCAATTTATAAATAGTTCTTCATGGAAAGTTCATGTCGACTGTCCTAGTGGACAGTTCGTGATAAACTTTTCATCTAAAAGTTAAATTCAACCAATTAAATCAATAATTTAGATTTTAGCCCTATTTTACAAACCGGTTGTTTTTACCTTAGTCCCCCCATTGTTTTTTCATCATTTAATTCAAAATCGCGGTACCTGGAGTGCAGCCAGTTCTACAGCCATCTCTATATCCACCAAATATCTTCCGCTCATATACTGGTCTTTAGCATCCAAATACAGCACTTCGCTTAGTCTTTCGTACTCTTCTACGTACTGTTAACACATAAATATGATTTTCAACAGAACATCTAAAACCTTACTTTTGACTCATTTTTAAGTGTTAATTGGAAGTTTCTCTTCAAAACCAACAAAGGCTCGTCCAATGCAATCTCTTCCTCCTGCGCCGTTGTAAATTTCCTTAGAAAGGCGGGCCACTTTGCATGCACTTCAAAGGCCACATGGTGGGGCTTCAGCTGCACTTCTAAATAATTGCTATGCCTAAAAAGTGAATCGGTTTTAAGTTCACAAAAGTGTAACCAAGAAGTGGTGAGATTAACCACAATGCAAAAGCATCGCTGGCCACCCTGCTGTCAATTTCAAAGTGGTCGGCCATTAAGTCAAGTAAAGACGAAGAAGGAGCTTGCTGACCATTTTCTACGGCAAATTGGACGGCTGAAAAAAATAAGATAAAAAGCTTCTTAGACATAGTAAAACTCCTTTAAACCTACCTTTCCCATTAGATAAAAATATTCTAATTTGCACATCCTGCTCCTCATTAGAACCAACATTGAAAGATTCCGACACAGTAGTTCTATTTAAATCATGCAAAAGGGAGTGCTCATTGCTATGTCTAAAATTTCAATTTTGAGCTCTATCTAAGAAAGGATCTCTTTTTTTGTCTGATCCCTCTTATTATTTTTTCTATTTTTTGATTATCATTAAAACTGCTATTCTGTTTTTTCTGTTGTTTATTACTTTTTTATTTTTTTCGGTTGACTCTGTTGCTTTTTCAATTATCGTTTCAGAAAAGTTGAAAAAGAGACAGAGGTGCAAAAAAGAGACAGAGTGCCCAAGACAAAAACAATACCCATTCTCAAGTAGTGCACAATTTTATTAAAATCACAGTTTAAGTCAACAAAACACCTACCTTAGTGTATAGCCCACAGGTGAACTGGTGTTTGGTGAAGAATGATCTTCTTTTAGCGTAGAAGAGGGCCCGAAGGTAGAACGTGTGAAACCAGTGCGAATCAGTCTCTGCGAGCTGGATTCAGAAAACTTAAAGTTTTAAAAATTAATAGCTTTACTGGTATATTGTCGAAAAACTTACCTCACTGAGCTTGATTATCGGCAAAGTTATCTTTCTGGACTGGCTTAATTTCGGAATATAATTTAGATCATCTTTCACCTTCATATTTTACTGATCTAGGATAAAAAAACTGGGCTTAGTATAATAATCAAACATAAAAAGTTCTAAATTAAATTGGACTTTACACCAATAATAGCTTTATACCAACACTTTATACCAATCTTTACAACAAAATGAAAAACCTTGAGACGTATCTTTACTTTTTTACATTCATTTTTACAAAGAAAACCGAAGTAGTCATAACGTAGTTCGTAGATGAGTCATATGATGGTGTAAGATTGGTTTTACTATAACAACTTTTCAATAAACACATTTTAGAAAAATTTGAGGCTTCTTAAACATAAGTTCTCAATGCAGTTTTGGTTGTTGAAGCAGTGCAGTACTATAAAATACATAAAGTACTCCGTTAAAAATATCAAAATAATAAGAGCAAAAAGCTTAGTAAATCACGAGAGCGCGCCTGAACATCTCCATCTAACTTTCTCTCTTTCTCTCCTTAGCCAGAGAAAGGAAGGGAATAGCGATAAACAACTTTGTTCTCACACCCAAAATCAATCGATTGAATAGTGTCTTTGAGACTATTTTCCCTTCGATAGATGAATATATTTGCTCCTAGAAAAAGAAAAAATAATTAGTCACCTTCTATCACAAATATATTATAAATTTCATGTGTTCAAATATTATTGGAGTTACTTTTAGTAAATGCCATTATAGCCCAGTCAGATAACTGTTGAGAGAGCACATCATTAATCACTGATTTGTAAGAGTTGGGTGACTCACTCTGCTAATCTTTGTTATGCTTCTCTTGTTTGTGGCTTCGCTTGACTCATTTTTTTGCCAAAATCAGCAAAAATTTCGAAATTTCTGGATTTTTTTTTGTTCAAAAAATCTTTTCTAGGCTTATTTTCACCTGAAAGTGTTGAATCCTTCTGTAAAGAAGAAGGCAGGAAGAGAGCAATAAACTGGAGAGCAAGAGAGAGAGAGCAGAGAGACACGACTAGCCAATTTCTTTATTCCATACAAGACTGACTTGGACACATACGTTCAAGTCCTTACATACTATTTGGCAACAATAATATATTCAAATCGTTGTGAAATGATAAACGATTTTAACAGATAATCCAACACCTCTCCCTTTAGATAGTACGGGGAAGGCTTACAAGCAATTTCACTGGATAGGCGGTCCTTTCTTGTAGCTCTTCTTTCCATCCAATTGTAGCAGCGTTTTCGTTATTGAGATCGACGGACCAGCTGAGGAGTAGAGCGGACCAACGGGGACTGAAGAGGAGGAGCGCGGCTTCGAGACTGGACATCGGCTCACTCCCACTGCGGCGCTTCTGCAGG
Organism: Anguina tritici; assembly: GCA_029339935.1. NCBI lineage: Eukaryota > Metazoa > Nematoda > Chromadorea > Rhabditida > Anguinidae > Anguina > Anguina tritici. Next base: position 9,280 of record JAKMXJ010034684.1, read on the forward strand.
AGTAGCGACCACTTGTGCTGTTGCCTTTGGCAGATTAAATGTTTCCAGCAGAATATCGATTAATGTTTCTTCTCCGACTGGTAGTGAACTTGGCAGCAAGTGTTTCACGTAGAATTCCTTATTATTCCAGACGGCAATTGCACAGCATAGACAAAACCTCGGCGATTGATGATTGTTCCTTTGACCCATTCGCGGCTGAGGCGAAGGAGAAGGCGACATAGCACTGATTCACCCACAGAGAATTGACGATTCTAGGCTCCATGGCGACAGTTGAATTGCTTTCCCATTTTTCCATTTCCAGCTGAGACTTGGATATCCAGCTTTTGCAGCCAAGGAATGCTTCGGCAGGAGTCACATCGTTGGGAGCATATGAGCATGTTGTTGTTCGGTAGCTGAGAAGGAATTTTTCGATGCTTTCCGGCAGATTCCTCCCATACTTCAGTTTGAAGAGTGCATTCCTGAATCAAGCGACGAATCTCTCTGCTCGACCATTGTATTGAGGATGATAGGCGGGCGATAAGAGCTACTTGATACCATTTGTTTCAGAATTGGCGAAAAAGGCTGCTGCAGAACTGAGTTACATTGTCGCTAACGAGGGTTTCTGGCAGGTCATGTTGAACAAAGAGGCCTCTGAGATTACTGATCACGGCTTCTGCGGAAGATGACTGCATTTGGAAGACTTCCGGATATTTCAAGTAGCTGTCCAGCACAACGAGGAGTGACTGATTCTTAATTGGTCCAGCAAAGTCGAGGAGAATTCTTCGCCACGATTTTGTAGATTGAGGC
>JAKMXJ010034739.1:0-10582 GCA_029339935.1 Anguina tritici
TCACAAAAATTAGTTGGATCACATTTTCTAATGGTTCCAAAACTCCTGAGGTTTCATTTAATTCAGTCCATATCAGAGCAGACGGCACACACATTTATAACAGTCCATAGTACAAGGGTAATGCCCTTGCTCAGCAAGAAATTCTAGCAGTACTGGCGGTGCATCAATCCGCAACCACTAGTTGCGACTGTAAATTCAACCTTCTAAACAATTGAAATATCGTAGGATACCTGCAGTTACAACACGATATATATCTGCGAAACTGCAACCCAGGATTGCTCACTTCCTTAAATAGATGTTCCGAATAACATTCTCATAAGTATCGACACTTTTCCCGAAGCCAATCTAATCGAAAAGAGCTATCTCACGACACCGGAGAACACAAAGAATTCGAAAAATCCATGTAGATACTGAAGAACTACTGGTTTAGGGAAATAAAAAAGAAAGAGCCACATAATGGCTATTGAGGATAATTATGGGTTCCTGTGAGTAGTTTGTGTATGTGGTTTTGGATACTACGGGTTGTGAAAAGCAAAAAAATACCTAAAAATAGCACAAAAATGGTTTTAAAATACAAACAGCAGTATGTTGATGGCCCGAGAAGGTAAAAAAGAGAAAACAACATCTGATGCAAAAGTTTGGTAATAGCATCGCATTGCATTGGTACAGTATAAGCCTCGGCCCCCCAAGGTAAATTTGTGAAGTGGGGCTAACGGGGTCGGCCTACACTTGGTTTGAACCTTTTTTGGCCAGTTAAGCTCAAACCAAGGGTAGGCCAATCCTAGTTAGCCCCACTTCACAAATTTACTATCTTTTTTGGCTTCTTTAGCACCCCACAGATTTGGTTTTGCCTTTCGCCCCCCAAGGCAAAAGTCAAATTTTGGTTTAAAATTTTTCAAAAAACTCGACTTTTTTCTAGGAAAGTGTCTTAAAAGACTCTTTTTATCGCTTTAGTGTATATTGCTTGCTTAGAAGAGGTTTTGAGGTAAAAATTCAAAAATTTGAAGCGGGCCCTGCGGTAAAAAAATTCTTAATAGCGTCCCGCTTTTTCATTATCGCCTTTTTTTTATGGTTTGCCGATGGGGCTATAATTTTTCCAAGAAAATCGACCATGCCAAACATGATTATGCAATAAAAAAAATTAAAAAGAGAAAACACAGTTCTATTTCTTCTCTTGTAAATGCACCCTCACCTCTCAAGGGAACCCCCTAAGTGCATTTGATTTTTCTGCTAACTACACTCCAGCTTTCATTTAAATTTATATTTTCAATGAAGCCATCTTTGACAAGAAAACATGCAAGCACGTGAAACCCAATATAAAACCGAAGGAATAACAACAAATTTTAGGAGATCGATCTGAAATCATTTCAAATTCTTCTTTGCTGACAAAGTTGAGTTCGACTGGACCTCTGTCCTCACCTAGAAAATCCCATTAAATTATTATATTGCGAAAATTATTCATACTTTCATGATCAAGCTCATCTCGTTGGAAGAAAACTCTCTCCTCATTCTCAACTTTGAAAATCGATTCCCCTTCACTCTTAGTAGATGTTCCTTTGGCATAAATTCCAAACATAGGGCCTGGTCCAAATGAGTGATCAGTCGGCTCATCAGCTTTGACGTTTCTTCTGAAGAGCACAATTGTTCTAAGACCAGCTTCAAAGTCCTCCAATTGCCAGCCATAAACAGCAGCAATGTTGTCTTCACCCCCGAACCAGTGGTCATCCAGCGGTGTGGACATATCTCTGCTGTAAGCATCTCTGATCACAACCCTTCCCTGGTGCACAGCCCCCCATATAATGTCTGTGCAATCCATTGGGGATAGAGAAGAGCTGAACTTTTTGTCTACTGAAAACTTTTAGCTGATTATTTTTCTGGAAAGTGTTTAAGAAGGGGCTTACAAAATCCATTTGTGCCATTCTTTTGTCGCCCCAGTTGAGGGAAGTGTCGACACGTAGAGTTTGTGTTTATAGGTCTCCAGCCAATTGCCGCAAAACCGTTTGTACTGAAGTCTAATATTACTTCTAGTTGGCCGTTCTGGAAAATGAAGATGGTAGTTTTAGATTGATCAGATCTCGCATATATTTCTTTTTCAGGTACCTAGTCATTTCTCACTAAGTTAAAAATTCAAAGTTTCTGTTTCCAACGCTTCGTGGGCAAATAAGAAAAAGGGTAAAAGTTTGCTGTACATGTGGAAGGCATGTTATGCTCTTCAATAAAAAATTATTTTTTGCAGAAAGTGTAAATGTAATAGCAAGCGCATAACTCAATTTCAGTACTCCAGGCGTCTTTTTATCAAAATGAAAGGTCACTTTACAAAGAAGAAGTAGAAATACAATTATTAGGGAGTAGAAATACACCTAAACCATAATCGAAGATGGTCAAACAATAGAGACTAAATGAAATTGTTGAAAGGCAGTGGGAAAAGGGCACGTTTCAATACTGATCCTCGGCCGATACTGTCCCGCTTATATGAAGGGGACAATACTGTCCCTCTCTAAAAATGACTAATATTTTCTAACTTTAACAAGTTGCGTTCCTATTAGCTCTACAACTAGTGATGTTCACGATCGATTAATCGCACATGCGATTAATCGAAAATCGCATCAAATTCAGGCAAAAATAATCTCATCGCATAATCGTTCGCAAGCTTACAAAATAATCGCAATCGCATCTTTAAATTATTTGCGATTAATCGCAGAGGGATTCTGTCTAACTCCTAAGCACACAGCTGAAAATTTTTGTGTCTACCGGGGGCTGAATTTTGCTTTTGGATGTGTTTTTTGATGAATCTCTGACAAGGGAACGGCGCTAACGCGCTATTTTCTGCTGCATATCCTATTTTATGCTAATCGTCTAAATAGGAGCTTGTAGAGCGTAGTCGATTTACTTAAGCTAGCCGCCAACATTTTCCCAGGCAGCAAGGAAAAAGTCAAATTGTGAGCTTCTGAACATCCTAGAAGGATCCAAAATAGCTATTTATTGCTATCTATTATTATATATTTAATTCCATTGGCTGTATCTCGATTTTTTGATTCAAAACTGGTAAATCTATGGCATTTACTCTATCATTTTTAGTCTTGTCGTGATGTTACCAGGATCCGTTTGGAAGACGGACCCCTATTTGAAAAGCATGGCATTTTTGCATACGCCTTTGGTACCAAAATATAGAAAATTTACTCCTCTATCAAGTCTTCGGTTTTGTTTTGAAAGCATAACGCGAAACATGGTTGTAACAAACCATTTTAAGCTGAGCAACTCGAAAAATTTACAGCATTTATTTATGAAAACAAATTGTGATCAAGAATTTTTTATGCTTTATGGGCCAATGATAGCTTGTTGGAAAGCCCTAAACAGGGCGAACCTAACTGGTCTAAAATTTACCAATAGTATTTTTTAATTTCAAATAGTAGATTGAAAAAAGTTGAAGACAATAAGTCCAAAGAAAATCAAGTCACATTTGACATTTTTCAATTGGCGCCAAATTTTCCTAATGCACACTAGTTTGAATTTTAAGGTGCCACGATCCTCGATAAATCAACGCTTAATATATTTACCACCACAAGTGTACCACCCACAAAATTAAGATAGCTACACATTTGAGGGACAGTATCAGCCCTTTTGGTATAGAGGGACAGTATTGTTCCTTTCATATAAGTGGGACAGTATCGGCGCGGAGACGGACAAATTTTCGTCGCGCGATTGTTTCGTCGTGGACAACTCTCGTCAGACCAAAATTCCCTCGCACATCATATATATTAAAATGTCTATGATAATTTATTTCTTAGATTCAGCATACACGCGCCAACAAATTTATTGTCCTTACGACCATTATTATGTTTAATACGCAAAAATTGGTTTTATCCTAGTATCGGGTGCGAATAAGTAGAAACCCAGTTGAGCTATGATTAAGTATCATCAAACAATAGAGACTGAATGAAATTTTTCGAAAGGCGATACAAAAAAGATTTCCTGGAACTCGGGCATGCGTCCATTCTGATGAAAAACGAAAAAATAGAAACAAAAATAATTCAAGACACCCGAGGACAAAAATTTGACATGCGGCGAAATTTCAGTCCGACGAGATTTTATCACGTACCGGTATCGGCGAAGGGGAGTATTGTCCGTTTCCGATAGGCGTATACTTAATGTGGTGAAAAAATAACAAATAAATGAAAAGATAGGTCAAAGTAGAGATGATGATCGGGCTGCGTGCTGGATAACGGGACGGGATTATTGGACCTAGCCGAGAACGAGATTTTGAGTCTGAAAAAGCGGGATGCCGGTCAAAAAGCGGGATTTTCCTACATAGTAGTTGTTTATCTGCTAGAAAATTTGCTCCAAAGCGTCGCTGCACCTTTCAAATGCTCACTTTATTGCCATACCCCTACACTAATAATAAGGAATAATAATAAAATTTAAAAATTTCCGATGATGGCTTAATATTTTTTCCGTCGTCACTTTTCATTTCTTATTTTGATAAAATAGGCCCCGGAGAGTTGTAAATTACAATTTGTAGTGCAGGAAAGCAGAAATTAGTAACCTCGACTAGCCTGGAGTACACAAAGTCTTTGCCGTTTAAGTCCGCCTTTTTGTAGCAGTTTTCATTAAAAATGCCGTAGCTGGAGAAGTTAGTGGAATCATCATTGTTGACGTTAAAGCATTCATTTGCAGCAATTACAGATTCTAAATCGCATTCATTTTGGAGGTAAAATAGAATATGAAAAAGCTCATACCCTTTTCACAGTATCTGCCAAATCTGCCGTTCGGACAGTAGCAGATCTTGAGTGGAGTGGAGTTAGGTTGTGCTACACACAAACCGTCCTGACCACCACAATCCGAGTCTTCCACACAATCCACTAGAAAATTGAGTATTTTTAAGTGAAGGATGTTTGTTTCAGAGAAGGGAAATGATTTTTTTAATACGGTGGTTTTGTATAATGTATCAGTTAGCTTTCAGTCTTCTATTAGTTCGCTTATAGGGATCTCATACTTATTTGTTTCTCGATTTCGGAGTGCAGCATTAATTTTGGCGAGAAAATTGAACTCGAGCCCTAAGATGCTTATTTCGGCCTGATTTCAGCTTTTGACTCAACGTACTTGGTTATATCTAGTACAAGAAAAAAATGTAAGCCTGTTAGATAATCTCCGAATTCCCCAATTTTTCCAGGTTACCTTTGTATTGGCAGTCCTCTCCATCCCAGCCTGGATCACAATGGCACTTTAGAAAAGGACCATTTTTATCCTGGATTTCCACACACACCGCCTTCTTTCCCTGCTGCTGCTGCTCCTCCTCTTTAATCTGAGACACACTGATGTCGGCGCAGGAGTGGTAGACAAATGAGTTGCCAACTGCTTGCTTCTCTAATCTTAGAATGCACTTGGAGCAAATACTGTCAAAAGTGACTTGCTGGATGGGCAGTCTGCAAATCAGATACCGTATTTATTCTAATAGAAGAGCATGCGCTTCTATTTTTCCACCCCCCTCAAGGGGTGCGTTTCTATTAGAGTCTGCGCTTCTATTAGAGACTACTTTTCAACCTCCTGTTTTGTAAAGGTTTACACAAAATTTTCTTTATTTACAAAGAAAACATGCAATTTAACATCCAACGAAACGTCGCTATTATATTCCAACTATTCTTCCTCTTGCTCTAGATCAATTTCTTCCAGTACCTGGGCAATTCTTTTTCTTCGCGCGCCTTCTGCAGCTTGATTTGACCACTTGGCACCGGTCCATTTTCCTTCAAGCAGTAAATTTGATAATCCTCGCTTCCATCAGTTGCATTTATGATTCCACATGCTTTAAATGAGTGGCAATGAGCTCTTTTGAGAGCTCTCTCTCTCGATGATCTTTCTTGCTTTCCCATGCTTGAAGGGTCCATCGCAAATAGACGTTCATCGGAGCAGCTTTCGGTTTCCCACCCTTTGTCATTTCTTTTTCTCCATGCATCATCCAATCTTCATTCATTTGGGGAAATTTGGCTTTAAAGGGACCATTCCAGCAAAAATCAGGAGCCCGAACAAATATATGATCACATATGACTGTCATCGGTAAAAAAATGTATAAATTTAGTACAACCACCCGGAACCACTGCCATGTCAACTCCACACCACTTGAACTTTTTCTTGGTCGATTCTTGCCATTCCCTGTCGTAAGCACCGATATCTAACAGTTCGTTTAAAGACCAAAACAATGAAGAAAAAATTCTAATCTCTTTAACGCCCTTTTCCACAACACATTTCCCTCTGGATGGATCGAGCCACACTGCAGTCTCATCGCAAGCCAGGATTTAGGAGTGCCTAACAGAGTAGATAATAAATAACTCACAAAAATATAAAGCCTTTACTTGTTCTTCTTCCGAAGCTGACTGATTTACATCACGAAATTCACTAGGGCTTGCTCATTTCTGGCACACTGTAGTTGGAAGGGGAGCGCGAAACTTGTGCGCGAAACTTCGATCCATAAACTTTTGGAGCCACCCAATGCTAGACTTTAACGAATAGAGTTAGAAGTCTAAAGCTGGGAAAAAACAAAGCGAACCTTAAGTTCCTTTTCGTCTTAATTTGGTACAAACACCTTGACATTTTTCAACCTCCCTCAGGGGGTGCGCTTATATTAGAGACTGCGCTTCAAATAGAGACTTCAAATAGAGACTGCGCTTCTAGAATAAATACGTTTGTTAATTTTCAAAACAAAAATATTAAAGTTGGTATTAATTTAAATATTGAAACCAACTCACTGGTCCTTTCCAACATGGAAAAAGCCTTGGCTTTCACTGGCTGGTGGCACCAACCGCTTGACGATGATGCCGCTGGAGTTGTATAGGGATATGCGAAGACCACCCTAAGTTAGCTATGAATAGAGTATTTTTGGACTAGTAAAAAATTTAAATTAATGAGCTGATACCTGGTGATTATTGTCCATTCTCCAGGTAAAGTTGTAAGGAATGCCAGTTTCAAAATTGGAAAAATTGCCTGTAAAATTAAGTTAATACAAATACGTAAGCTAAAAAGCAGTCGAGAGGAAACTCTGTTTTCTCTATATTTTTCGAATACCGCTTAGGATTCTCAAGATGTTTAAATTTGAAAAAAAATCATTTGAATATCTGAAGTTGTTCAAAGATTTTGAATCTTGTTGCTTTATGGACGCCTTTCATTATATATTGTCCGTTCTAGCTTCTTTCATTTCGATTCCTTCGTGAGCATACATGACAAGTGGAATCAGGTGTCAGAAACAAATAGTGGTAGTCAGTTTTTGTCTATCCTTTCGACTGATTAATTTTCTTTTGTATCTTTTAGGCTCATATCTGGTAGAAATTCAATGTCCTAAAGGAGCTTTTGGTGGTATCTATGGAGTGCTGAATCGACGCCGTGGCCACGTCTTCGAGGAAATTCACATGGCTGGTGCTAGGGTGCTAGTTGTCAAAGCTCACTTTTCAGTCAACAGGTCGTCTGGTGAGTTTTCAAAATTAAAATTTTTAGATGTGTTATGTCTCCTTTTGCAGGTTTCACGGCGGATCTCGCTCTACACTCGTTATCGGATCTTTTCACAGTGTGTGCTCGATCTTTGGCGGGTGCTTCTGGGCGAGTCCTTGGACACTGTTTATCGTCCCACTCGGAGGATTGCCGACATTTTCAAGCGCAAAACCCCGAAAGAGATAATCCCAGCTTTGGAGAACTACCTGAACACTCTGAGCATAGCAAAGAATCCCGAATTATAAGAGCGAGTTACTACTCTTTCGAGCTCCAACTTACTTTAATTCGGTAAATTTGTAAAATGGGGCTAACAGGGGTCGGCCTACCCTTAGTTCGAGCCTAATTTTATTTGAACAAGGGTAGGATAGCAGCTCTTATTTACTTTGGGGGCGGGCGGGGCGGTGCACCGATTTTTTTGTTTTTTTTAAATTTTTTCGAAATTTTTTATATTTTGTTTATTTTAAATGGGAATAAGGGCTGCATTGGGAGGGGAAGAGAATAATAGGGGCCACTATTTATTCGGGCCCATTAGAAAAAAGTATGATGTTGAACATAGTTTTGAATATTGGTACCTATCTCATAAGAAAAATTGGTACGAATACTTTTTCGTGCATCCAGAGCTATTTTCGAGTGATTTATGTCTCAAGTGTGTGCGTGTACGCATCTGAACCCCAAGTCCCCTGCGCCCCTGAAGGTAGTGCAGGAGGCTTGACGGGTTGGAGATGCGCCCACAGACTTACTTGCTAAATGAATAAGAGTCTTGATCAAAAATGTATTTAGAGCCTCTTTTTGCCATGCCGCGTGTTGAAAAACATGATGAAACTGTCAAAAAAATAGAAAAATATTTTGAGAAAAAGTCGCCCCTTATTATTCCTTTCCCCTCCCAATACAGCCCTTATTCCCATTTAAAATAAACAAAATTTAAAAAAGAATTCGCAAAAAAATGAAAAAAAACCAAAAAAATCGGTAGCAGAGAGTTTAGACTCGATATTCGATACCGAAAGTAGACTTCAAATGAAGTATAACCTAATTGTTAGAGACTAATTGTATTTGCTAGGGAGAATCTAAAATTGGAAATAAGTATGCAATATTTGCTATCTATTTTCAATGGAATTTAGAATTTAATGTTTAACACGCCACTTTCTAAATTCTAAATGTTAATTCGATATTTTCTACGGCTGAATTGGCTGAACAGAACAAAGATGTTCGAAGCTCGTTCAAAAATATTGACCGAGTTTTCACCATTTCGAGGAGTATCGTTTTTGTCTCGAAATGTCAAGAATTTTGAATGAATGTTCAAACTTGAACACTTTGAGAACCCTAATGCCACCTCAGTGGCTGTATTCTTCAACCAGAGAAAAGGCATTATTCTAGGAAAAGGTTTTGCTAATTAAATCTATTGCCTTTTTCCTGGACTTAATTTTTCCTAGGGTGTGCATCGAGTAGCACATAAAAAAGGAGACTAGGAAAAAAGCAAAAAGTTTTGAAAAGTTCTTGTCTGTACGCGGTCAAACAGAAAGCCAATTGGTGGCCGCACATTCAAATAATGTGCGTGTGAAAAAAGAAGAAAAAAGAAACTACCATTTGGTGGGCGAGGGATTCCACAGGGTTGTTTTGTAGTCTGGCTGTCAAGACCATCCAAAGGTGGATATCTAGCAACTGGATATTGCCAGGACACATGACATTCTGCTACACCCCAACAAAAGATAACAAAAATTAGAAAATCAAGGAAGTGCATTCTCCAAACAATGGTTGTCGAACTGAGTTTGGACAAACAACAAAGTAAAATATTTATGACTGTTTGAAGGGTCTCGCATCTTTTAGTTTGATTTTGTTTGCGCTCTCTTACTAATGGCCCAAGAAAACGTGTTTAGAGATAGGGAGCTCACGCAACAAATGAGTTTTTTCATCTTTCTAAAAACACTTTTTAGGGTTATACTTATAGAAAATGCCTCCTCTTTCTTTCTGTGTTTGTAGGTGAGTCATTTTTAAATTCTGAAGGAGGAAGAAAGAACCTTAAAGATTAAAAGGCACATTTTCTAATTTTGAGGCAGCCGGTCGGAGCAGCTGGCACCATTTTTTTCACCGCTGTTTTTTGTTACGGATCGCTCCTACGACTTGTTCTGAGCAACTTTAACAAGAACAGTACCTGTGAAAAGTTCTTTTTTAAGGGAGCTATAGTTGCTTGAAGGTGCTCAACCACGAAAAATGAAGCATTTATTCCGAATGTATTTTTATCTACCATTTTATTATCACTGGGGTAAACATTATATACTACAAGATAGCCCTTGAGCTGGCCTTTTCAGCCATAGGTAAAATGCAGGGGTGTATTGATTTTTTGCGGATAGAAGTTGTAATAGATCAAAATTTGCACTTTTGAGACACCCATTTATTTGCATAAAGTGGACCAACACACCAAAGTTTTCATGATACGCAAAGTTTTGTTTTGCTTTATCTGAAAGAGCACGCGATTCTGCGCGTGAAAATGCAAACCGCTTTTCCAATTTTTCCAATTTCCATTTTTTTATTTATTTTTATCAGGCTCTAAGCAGTCAATTTACTTTGAAAAGAGTACGCAGTGGAAAATCTTCATGCAAAAATATGGTGAAGCAAAGAAATCATTTTTGTGCATACATCCATAGATCTTCACAAAACGGTAATTTTTTATGAAGATTTTCCACTTCGTACTCTTTTCAAAGTAAATTGACTGCTTAAGGCCTGATAATGCACAAAAAATGCATTTTAATCATTTAAAAATGATTTCATTTAACATACGCATTTTCGAACCAATTTTGAGTCACCATTTTAAAGTGGCTCATTCTCGTTATCGCACAAGTCTTTGGAAAAGCGGTTGGCATTTGCGCGTGCTCTTTCAGGTAAAGCAAAACAAAACTTTGCGAATTTCGTTTGCCGAATCCGGTCCATTTTTTGCCTTGGCCCCCCTCCCGCTGTTGTGACGTCTTCTGAGCAAGCAATATACGCGAAAAACGAAAAAAGGTGTTTTTAAGATGCTTCCTACCAAAATGTCGAAACCAAAATTTTTAATAACAAAATTTCGAAAACAGGTTTCTAGGCTCTTCTAGTGTGCTGAACAATGCTAAGATTG
>JAKMXJ010034944.1:0-13297 GCA_029339935.1 Anguina tritici
TAACGCAAAACCATATTTAAAGTGGTCTTTATATTAGCGCTCTCATTACTAAGAGCGCTCATAGTGACAAGATTTTAGGGTAGCCCTATCGGGAAAATTGCACTCTTATTGTGATGAAGCCGATCACCTACTTTTCACAGAGTTATCGCCAACTGAAGCGCAGTGCAATGCTGTTCGGAAAGAATCAAGATAAGTAATCGACGCCCAGCAAACGTCAAAGACCCTTTTTCCAGCCATCCAAATTACCTGAAGAAGTTCCAAGAAATGGAGAAAGCGGTGGACATTGAAATAGAAGCGATGAGGCAAGGTATCTAAAGCTTTGTGTTCAGAGAGAAAGGTGATTTTTCGTCGATCTGTAACCTTCATCTCACAAATATTTTGTACCTTTAGGAGAACTGTCTGTGCTTGATCAAAAGATCATGATGCCTCAATGATGCTTGTGAGTATTTTTAGCTGTTAGATTTTTAGAATAATTCATTGAAATATCTATAAATCTCTTGCTCTATTGCATGAAATGGAAAATATTCTATTTTACAGTAAAGTCTTTCAAATGATGCAGTAATGGTTCATAATATTTTAAGGGTTCGTACTCATTTGGGCTCAACTCATTTGGGCGCGGTCCAGCTCATTTGGGCGCAACTCATTGATCATTATTAAATTTTATTAGGGACAAGTTCGTGCATTTTTCGCGTGTATTATAAAAGCCGCTTTTTATTATAGACATCCAACAATTTCAAATGAACATTTCCTAGTATAGACCAAAAAATTTTAGGTGGTATTTACGATGGTATTTTTGGTTGGTGGACTTAGTCATACAGAGATTCGGCTGTTGTTTTCTTGAGCTAAGCTATGGGTGCAATAGTACGGGCGACTGTTGCTCGCTTCGCTCGCAAAGACAGCACAATGCCCCCTGTTTGCAATGAATCATGGCGATTTGATAATCTCGAATATTCTATCAAATCAAATATTCGATGGTATTTTCGGTTGCTGAACTCCGTTTACAGAGTTTCGGCTTGTCAGTATTATGCAATATTACAACATTCTACAAAAAATCAAAAAAGTTTAAAAATTTTGAGCTAAAAATAAATTGCGCCCAAATGAGTGTGTACGATTTTATGGACTTATGTGATTCGCTTCTTGTCGCTTTGGTTCCTTGTCGGCGTTAGGTCCCTAACGAGGTGTTGTACTCGCTGGATCGCAAATTGTTCGAACGCGCTCATTTGAATCCAACTCCTCTTATTGCAACCGTTTTGTCTGTCAGAAGTATTTCTTGGATTGTCTAACATTCTAGAGATCATCTATATACCGTATAATTGTTAGGCCGACCTAACTATTTTTCAACCCCCCTCAGAGGGGGCCTAACCATTACAGGGGTTAGTATACAAAATATACCCAGTATACAAAACTATGCTCAATGTCTTTTCTATTATCTATGTTTGCGTTGGTCCCCCATGGAAAAAAGTCAATTTTTGGCCAAAAATTTTTTCCAAAAAATACACTGGCAATAAATAACTTTATTGAGTGAAAAAGAATAACAACAGACGACAAAATAGACAAAAAATTAGAAGCAAATTTTAGAGCCTTTGTTGTGCCTTCGACGCAATGAACATCACCAACTTTCTTCAACTTCCCAGTCTGGGATTTGGTTGTCTATTGGTAAAGAGCTCTCCTGCAGATCCAAAGGGTGTGGGATCAGAAATCAGGTGCTACTCGGTTATATCTTTGCGATCGTTCTGCGGAGGTGACTGACTTCATAAAAAGAAGGATTTCAAGGTAAAGATTTCGGGATATCGATTTTTCGAAATCTGATATGGTACAGTCAAACCTTGATAACTGGGCACCCGGGACCGGCTATGGGATACCCAGTTATCGAGGATCAATGAACTCTTATTTGGATTGGGCAAATACTGAACAGATAATTACGCATGTCATCTTTGTTCGGCATCTTTCATCGCTCGGTAACTTCAAAGATTTTAATAGGTGAGCGCTGTAAAGTTTAAAATGAAAATAGAGCTACCTAATTCCGCCAAATTTTCCTATATAAGCGAAAAATAAGGAAGTGTTTGGAATTAAAAAATCTAACAAATAAGGAAAAAGTCAGCAACAACAAACGATGACATTGTTAAAAAAAATTAGCAGTGGCTGAATAAAAAATCAGACAAAGTAAAAAATTCGCCAAAGGGTTCGAAAAAAAATATTAAGGAAAAAGCTTGTAAAAATTAACACATCTTTTGAGGAATAAGTTACCCAGTGACAGCGAACTAAATTCTATAGAAAATCACCCAGTTTAAAATAAAAAAGTGGCTGAAGCCTTCACAACAAACTTACTTCGTAAAAGGAAACGTTTCAAAGTAAATTTAGTATTGAAAAGAACTCGATGATTTGAAATAATTCAAATTTTTTGACAAAAACTCAGAGTTGGGAAGCTTGTGTACAACCAAATGACTGTTTAAGTCTAATTTCATCACAGCAACCATATACTCATTCGAAAGGGCTTGGAACGTAGCAGGGACCTTTCCCATAACGCAAAACTGAGTTCCAAGCAAAATATGGGGCAAAACGGCCTCTTAAAGCAAGAATCTTTTTGGCACAAATTCAAACAGCGTAACAAACGGACACAGTCCAAATACTATAAAAGATTTCTAGACAGTTTGCAGAGACTAAAACAACAGTTTGCCTCCCCTCCAAATGCTCGAGATTCGGAGAACGGAACTGAATGGACAATAAGCCATATGACTTTACACAAAATGATGGATGCTGAGTTGAGTGAGGGGGTGGATATTCCAGATTGTGAGGTTTTGATAAGTCAAACAGCAATTTCGGTTCCTTTAAACCGTGTTCAGCATAATATTTTGAACAAAGCAGTAGGATCGACAGTCTGTTTGGCTGAACCCCAAAATCTTTGGTGGTCAGCCATAAGTCTGTACGCGCATCTCCAGCCCTTCGAAACCCCTTTTTCTCGCAAGCTAAGATTTTTGTGCCTATTAGTTCGTTGTTCCCATTTGTTTTCGGAATAAGCCTACTGTGGAAGATTGTCATGGAAGGTGATGAAACAAGCCGTTTTTTCTTCAAGAACTTCTCTCTCAGAAAAAATCAGAACGTAACACGTGCCAGCAGAGAATCGTTATGAGCAATGGGGACTTCGAACTTGAAAGCACACCTCGCAAAGCATCCATTATATCCGAAGCAATTCGAAGATCTCTTCAATGTTATATTGATTGAGGCTATTATCACTGACACGTTTTCAATCAATGTTGAAAATGGGGATGCACCAAGTCATTGAAATTTTTTTACGATTGCATAGCTAGTTGTTTATTGCAACAATTATCCATGCGGAAAATTCCGACAGAAGTGTTGCTGTAAATAATTAATTACTTTAGTCCATCAGGTTTCAATGACTCATCGCTAACTTCGAGTAGTTTTTTAAATTGTATGCTAAGCACATGAAGCGCTTTGTTTTCATTAATGTTAGATGCATCCTGCATATTGTGCACTCAGTGTAAAATTCTTCAGATGCTTGATTTTCGAGCCGACTTTTCATGCACTGGATAGTGTACAGAAGTTGTTGGAGAAACCCTGAAGATTGCTGGGACTGCTCTTGCCAAGGAGGACGTTTTTGTGAAACCTGGTGAAAAGGAATTCTGCATGGCAGCCGTGTATCAGAGTAGAAAGTAAGTTTTTTCTTTTCTATTATTTAAAAAGAGCTTTGCAAATTCAGATGGCCGTACCCTTGTGACTTTCACTGTCGAAATTGCGCCTCATTTGCTCTTCCAAGAATTTTTATGGCATGAAAAGGAAAAGGCATTGACGGTCAACGCCAAGACCAAGCTGGGTGAAGAGATGAGAAAAGATGTATCAGTAGAGAATTTTCTGTTGCTGTCACTGTTGTTGCTTGTTGTTGTCATTGTTGACTGACCGAGAAAATAAACGGACTTCCCTGGTAATGGCTGCCTGATTTCGTTTGAATTTTTGATTCATTTACGCGATTGACCGTTTCTTCACATCATTGACTTACCTCTTTATTTTAGTTATTTATGCGTACTCCAACTATTATTTGGGATGTAGACCCCAGAGACTTCCTCTTAATATTTTCTGTTTCAGAGTTGTAGCTGTGCAAGTTGCAAGACTCAACATTTAGCGTTTTTCCTTATCCATCTAAGCCTCCTCTGGTTGCTCTGCCATTGTAGTTCTTTCTTCAGAACTTGAAGAATTCCTAAGAAACTCTTGTGCGGCACAGTCAAAAGTTGGGTATCATTGTAACCAAAAAATATTTTTGGACCTCTGCATTTTACACAGGACACGGAACAAAGCTGTCGAGTGCACACCTCAAGCCAAGTGTAGGACACATAGGAAGACGGTAAAATCACAGTTCTCAGGTATAAAATTTGTGAATTCTGAAAATATTTGGCCGTACACAAAATTTGCTTGCGCCAGAAATCGTACAAAATATACTCGCTGTTTTTTCTGCACAATTTCACAAATGCTTCATTTTAGAGGCTCTGCCCTGTACAGGGCTGTATAGAATTTTGGCCCACTCCTGCCTCGGGTGGGCCAAAACTTGGTATAAAAACCTTGATCCAGGGCGCTGGGTACCTATTACAAAGTTAATTTCAGGAATTCAGCTCTGGATGAAGCTTTCAATGAATTTATTTTTGCTTTGATTCCCATGTTTTTTCTGTGCTTCCAGTGTTTATATCTTTTATAGTGAGACGATTTGCAACAAGATTGTCAGATCTCCTTCTGCATCTGGTCTAATTACTTTTGCGCACATCCATCTTCCACCGGTTACACTTCCTTTATCGCTCCACTGCAGAAATGAGAAGGAATAAAGAGACTGGAACAGACTTATACAGCCCCAAAATTGCAAAAGCAGTAGAGATGTAGAAAAGGAGATCGAAAATCAGACTTGGATCAGTGGAGGGGCACAGACAGTTGGACGCCTTTAAAACTGCCCCTTCTCTGCTTTTGGTGTAGAAGGAGGGGGAATAAGAGGTCAGCGCCTGAATAGCTGCAGGGGAGGAACACCCTTTTCTCCGGACCCTCTGCTCCTCTATTCAGTTGGGTGGGTGAGCGCCACCGACGTTCCACTCCTCCAATCGATCGTGGTTCCAACTGGCTCACCCTTCACACCAACCACCCCTTTGGTTGCTATTACACTTTGGGCTAGTCAACGTTGCCTTATTTTTGGGTTTTAAGCTGTTTCTTCAATGGTTTAGAAGTAGTTTTTGGAGGATACTGTTTTTGGGACGCTTGTCTGAAACTTTGTATAGGGCATTATGTTATGTTTTGAGGGGTACTGTAGAAAAAGAAAGGTACTGTATCACTTGTTAGATAATGATACGTATTTCTCCCATGGCTCAGTGATAGAGCAGTGGGTAGAGGTGGCAAGTATGGCTGGTTCGGCAACCGCACAAATGCCACTTTTTGTTGTTTTTGTCGTGGGACAAATGTCACTTTTTTGCTAGTTGTCGCGCGCAAATGACATTTTTAGTATTTTATAGCACGAAAAATGTTACTTTTTAGTTTTTTCCATCAACCATCAGTCTATAGGAACCGAATCCAAATCGAATGGAATCGAGTTCCATCAGCCAAAATAAGTTTTAGTTCCTCTTTTTCTATCTTCCGCTACTCATTTGTAAGAAAATCTAAAGTAACACAGTCTCAAACACCTTAAAAAGTGACATTTTTCGTGCGACAGATGTCAAACGACAATTGACACCTTCTCGACATTTGTCGCACGACAAAAATCCACAAAAGTGACATTTTTCTTTTCGAATACCACTTGAGCACGAGGGTCAACTGCAGATGGTTTTTTGCGAAAAATTTACAGAAATTACGAATTTACAAAAATTACGAAAAATGAACAGTGAAAACCGTTTATAGTTGACCTTTTCCGGTTGAGCACTCGATGCTTTCGGTAGACGGGTTGTTGGTGGTGCTCTTTTTCGAGGACATAGAACAGTTCGTGGTGGTTTTTTGTGGTAAAGCGCCAACTCGTTACATTTTACATCAAAGTCATCCTTCAAAATCTCCAAAAGAAATTTCTATACGCTGAAAACAATGAAAAGGGCGTTTAAGGCATTTTCCTACATAAAAGTCGGTTTTTTGGAAAAATATTTTGACCAAAAATTGACTTTTTGCCTTGATCCCCCAAGGTAAAACACCTTATTTATTTTAATGAGATTCTACACCGCCGTAAAGTTCCAGGGTAAATTTGTGAAGTGGAGCCTATGGGATTCGGCCTACGCTTGGTTTGAGCCTAATTTTATTTGACCAAGGGTAGGCCATTAACCCAAAGTCGAAAACAGTAAAAAAATGAGTTGTTCCATCTTATCCCGCTTAGGCTTCAAATTAGGCCGACTACCGTTAGGCTCAAACCAAGGGCAGGCCTAGCTTGGGGTTCCTTTGGAGACCAGGGGCGTTTTGTGACCAGGGCCCTAACGAGTTGGCATTTTACCCTAAAAAAGCACCACCAAGTTTCCACCACGAACTGTCCATATGAAAAACCACCAGGAACCGTCCTTTTACCCGGGTAGAGATGGACAAATGGGGGTGGTTGGAGTCCCAGTTGGGAACTCAATGCTTTTGGTGAAAGAACAGTTTGTTGCGCTTTTTTTCGATACTTCCACATTTTTGGTGTAACAGTGAGCAGTTTCGCTGGCAAAATATCAACTCGCTGAATTTTTTTGCCTAAGTTCTGAAACTTTTAGGAAAAAACTACTTTTAAGGAAAATATTTCTGAAAACTTATCCCAGTACCAAAATGTCCTCGCGAATCTAAATCCGTTGAGATCAGGTCAAAATAAAATCTGCGTGCTGAGATATGACTATTTGAATTGGCCCGCAGAAAATTAGTAGCACTTGCCTACTCTGAAACAAATCTCCGCACCCATATTTTATTTTGAACTGATCTCAACGGATTAAAATTTGGGAGAACATTTTGGAACTGGGATAAGTTTTTAGAAACATTTCCCTTAAAAAAGGCGATTTTTCCTTAAAGCTTTCAAAAGTTGGGCAAGAAAGTTCAGCGAGTTGATAGTTGTCGATTTTTGCTATGTATCTCTGGCTAGATTTAGTACCCCCTTAAATACCATTTGAGAGTTTCCAGTAATTAAAATGTCCTCAGGTATCCAAATCTGAACGAAGAATTCCAGAAAAGTGCTTGGTTACTGAGATATGATGTAAACTTAGACTACTGTCATGATAAGATATCGACCATCCAAATTTTCGTTATATCTCAGCAAGTAAGCACTTTTGAAGAGTTCTGCTTTCAGATTTGGATTCCTGAGGACATTTCGCCTACAGGGGGCCCTCAGAATTTAAAAGTTCCTTTTTTTCTGTTCTAGGCATGCAGAAAAATGTTGACCTAGCCTTAGTCGCCTTGCTGTGTTGTGGAGCACTGAGTGCTGTTGTGTTGGCGACAGTGGAGGGGGAGGAAGAGGGCACATTCCAGGGCCAGAAACTATCGTGGAAGGAAGATGACGGTTTGGGTAAGTCTCATTTTTGAATACTGAAGTGGAAAATTTTGAATAAAAGTTGACTTTTTTCCTTGGTCCCCCAAGGCAAACACCTTATTTAGAGGTATTTAACCATTTTTTCATATTGCTGGGATTTTTCTCGCACGTAAGTAAGCTTGGAGCAGTTCCGAAACACACACTTCAGTCAATTTTAGGTGGTTTATGTTGAGAAAACACCCTTTTTCATGGTTTTTATCTTATAAGAATTGCTTAGGAGATGCTGAAATTCAATGGAATGAAATTTTCTGACTGGGATGTGTGCTCCGGAATTGTCTAGGGTGGTGTTCCAGAATTTAGCCACTTGCTTCACTCGGGTGTTTGGAGGCTTGGGATCAAGATTCTCACAAACCTGAGACATAAATCAGTCGAAAATAGCTCTGGATGCATGAAAAAAGCATATATACCAGAGTTTCTATATGCGGTAGGCTGCAGTATTCAAAACTATGTTCAAATCCCATCGTTTTTAGCCTTTTTGGGGCATCCAGGTGCCCTCCAGAGGTGGTTTACATTGGCGGACCAAGACGAAAAGTAAATTTTTGGTAAAAATTGACTTTTTATCTAGGAAAATGTCATAAACAGCTTTTTTATCGTTTTTAATACGTTAGTTCGTAGTCAATTAAATCGAAAACCGGGTAAAATGGCAAAATAAACCGAATAAACCAGAAAAACCAGGGCCGGGTACGCCAAAAGCCGGTTTTGATTATCGGTTTTAAGATTGAACCCCTTAAAATGAATCTCAATAATCGAGGAGAAATAGCGAAACGACTTTTAAAAAATATTTAACAGATTTATATAACCTGGACAGTGATAATGCTGGTTTTATGAGCATTAGAATTTAGTTAATTACACGTTTCAGATGCTTTATTCGAATCAAGAAAAGCCAAATTCGTGCTGTGGATGAATGAAAGCAAAAACAGCTACTCTGCTCTTTTAACAAAATGCTAGACTCTGAGCTTCCGAATGTGTAGTCGGTCAAGAATTCAAAAAGATGTTACCAAAACAAATGTGTCTGGAAAACTTTGAACACTCTGTATATCATTTTTATCCTTTGATAAATCGCCTCCTCTACCCTATATGCTCTATTAATTACCCATGGCTAAGTATTTTTCAATCCCTCAAAAATCGGAAAAATTTTTGCTCGATCTTAAGATTTTTGGTTGCTCAATGCAAATCGGAATAGCAGAATCGATAGAACTCGTTGCAGTTAAGAAAATGCAATGAACAGCGATGTAAAATATTTAGTCTGCATCGAGATACGATCCCTCAAAGTAGAGGGCAGGGGATGAGTAATTATTAGAGGGTGGGTAATAAGTAGAGCACATACGGTATTTGACCTTATTGTTGTCGCGAGAAAGTGCTACATTAGGCTGGTTTTCCGATCTTAGGCGAAAGTCGGAAAACCTGGCCGGTTAGCCAGGTAGAGTAAGTAGTAAAAACAAAACCGAAAGCCGGGTGCGCCGAAAGCCGATTGACGGAAAACGGGTAGGGCCAAAAAGCCGACCGTCAATTACCTTAGTTTTTGGCGTACAAAAATCAGGAAGAACTCATTTCATACACTTTTGAAAAGTCTCTTTTCAGGGGGGTTATATTAGGATAGAGTGCACTATTGTCATTTTCCGACTTTCCAGAAATCAAAATAATCCGACCAGTGACGGCGGAGAAGTGCAAGCAGAAGAGCCAGCCGGGAGACATTCTTGAGCAATTCTACAAGCTGACTGATGCCGATGGCAACGAGATCGGCTCAAACTTTGGGAAGAAACCGTAGGTTGGCTAGAAACTCTGCTGTTTGGATAGCCGGGGAGCAATGGATACCACTAGCTAAATGGTCATTTGTTCAGGTACACCTTCACTCTGGGCCGCAACCAGGTTATTTCCGGCATGGACAGAGGTTTTTGGTTTGAAATTTGTTGAGACAGTAATTTTTAATATCATTTTTTAGCAATGACAGGCATGTGCATTGGGGAGAAGAGAAAGGTGGTCATCCCAGGAAAACTAGGCTTCGGAGATGGAGGCAGAGACCGGTGAGAAAATTTTTTTGAGTGTTGTGTGGGTTAGATGAGGCCTCACTGGGTTATATAACAGTTGAAATAAGGAAGTTAATAGAAAGGCCATGGGTGCGATCCACTCTATGCTTAGACCGGGTAGCGGATGCTGAATGCTGCCACACTTTTGGCCTCTTCGGTGAACCATTCTACCCACTTTCCCTTCTCTTGAGCTGTGTGCACCATTGATAGAGGAAGGAAAACTAGCCTTGCATTCAATCAACAACTTTGGTGTCGTTCGATTTTCCATCCATTCCTCTTTAGAATAATGAAAGACCTCTGGGAAATGTAGCGAGTAAAAAACTTATGACCAAAATTGATTAATGCGAAAATTTTGACTTTTTCCCAAAGAAGACCGGGGCCCGAAAATAGCTCAGTGGCAAGGGTTTACTGAAGTATAGCCATTGCGCCACCCTGTAGTTCTAGCCCAAAATTAACTTCATTCAAGAGAGCACCCATTTCCAGCGACGGAATCAAAGGTGATCAGACCTTGTACTACACTGTCCAGCTGGTGGATTTGTTCCGTGGAACTCCCGGTAATTTTTCTCAATGAAAAATTTTGCGTGTTCTCATTTGTCCAAATTGCAGGCCCTACGTGGACGGAGGAGGACGGCCTGTCGATTGAGGTGACCCACAAAATTGACGAGGACAAATGTTCGAAGTCGGCTCCCGGCGACACCATCCACCAGCACTACACTCTCCATCTGGCCGATCGGACGTTTGTGGACTCGAGCTTCTCCCGAAATGCCCCCTTCATCTTTAAGCTGGGCAACAATGAGGTGATTCCGGGCATGGACAGAGGTTAGTTCATTAGGGTATATTGAAAATGGGGGGTACGAACGACACCCAACTCGTATCAGTCCCAACTCGTATCGGTCCTCGTGAGTTGGGACAAACGAGTTGGGACTGATACGAGTTGGGTTTTTACCACGGGTACACCGGGGAGACGGGCTCTACCTTAGTAACACCTCATTTCTTCTGATTTTTGGCAAAATGTCTTTATTTGTCTGATTTGCCTGCCTTTTTTACTTGTGGCCGAACATGCCTTTTCTCTTTTTCTTTAGATCCCGCTAAGATGGCCCCTGAAAGCAGGAAGAAGTTTTTTCTCAAGCCAGAGTACAGCAAGATCAAGGGAATAACAAGGAGCAGCAATAGGAATGTTTGTTTCGATATAGATTCCAATAATTATTAGCATTTTTGTGTTCAGTCTCATGCCGAATGTCTCCCATGTACTGCCGATATCAATCTCGCAGTAGTGGGGAACGCCCCTATCGATAATCACTAGGAGGATTTATTCTAGAATGGGTCTCATTTTTTGCCTCAGTCGTTGCTGTTGTTTTTTTTTGCATTTTTTGAAAAAAAAACAACAGAAGGGACCAAGGCATTTCTGGGATTTGAGCACGTGAGCTTTACCAAGGCAAAAAAGGGAGACCAATTCTGCGCCCACTAGGATTGTTAGTTGACTTGCTTTTTATTATTGTTTTCAGAAGGCTGCAGTAGTGTCCTGAAATCAATCAGTGGCCGAATCTCTTCCTAATCTTCTAGCTCCAGTCATGGTGGAAGATAAGACAGCTGCTGTAGAGGAATCATATTTTAATATGAAATTTAGGTGTTCGATGAAAACCCATAGTATTGTCGATATTGTGCTTGTGCTCTTGATAAGCAGAGTCTTCTCCATTCTGATCTTGAACGTCTTCGTGGAAAGTTTCTCCTTTATTTGTGGCAATCTGTTGTCAGCTGACAGAAATTGGCTCATCAACTTCTTCGACGGAAGCATCCTCTTCCTTAAAAAACGCGCTATTCCTCGATTTCTTTATTTTCCGCTTCTTCTGAGTCATCATTTGTCTCTTTGAAGGGATTCTTATGCTGCAATAACAGTAAACTTTTTAGGGAGCTTTTCGCCTAGTATTCTAAACCAAAGGAAATCAAAGTAGACCCTAGCTAAACCTAAACTTTTTTTTGTTAGAAGATCAACTGTTTTTGAGAGCCAAATTTAATGAGATACAAGAAATATTGCCTTTATTCAGAAAGTATGGACGTTTTTACTTAATAAGCAAGTCATTTATTTTTTTAGCCATGACCAATATGTGTGAGTTGACTTATTTATTTATTTTTTCACTTGTTGATATATTGTGTTTGAAGGTGAGGGAGAGCGCAGAAAGGTGATCATCCCACCTGAACTAGGTGGGTTTTTCAGTGGTAGAATACGAATTTCTTTCAAACGGCTCCAAATTCAACATCTCCTCAACCAAACCTTTTTGTACTAACCATTCCTGAGTAATTCTTGTACGCTAAAAGCGATTCTGAAAATATTTGAGCACATTTCTACACTAAAAACGGGTTTTTTGCCTTGAGGGACCGAGGTAAACTAAAGAGGCCTAAAGGGTGGAGTATTAACATAGTTTTCTTTACTGAGACCCACTGCATATAGAAGCTCTGGTATGCATACTATTTTTTGGCGTCCAGAGTCACTTTCTAGAGATTTATGTCTCAAGTATGTTTGTGTGCGCATCTCAACCCCAAGCCTCCAAGCCATATAGGCTCGAAGGGTTAGAGGTGCGCGCGGAGACTTTCCTGCTAGATGAATCTGAGCAATGCTCATTGATGATATATACATCGAAAGATTATTTTGCCCAGCTCCATCGATAGAAACACGATTAGGTTGCATTTAAATAAGGTTTTTAACTTCGTCCCTAAGGCAAAAAGTCAATTTTTGGTCAAATAGCCTAGCTATTGAAGGCCATACCAGAGTTCCTATATGGGGTGGGTCCTAGCTATAGGAAATATGTTCAACTCCCATGTTTTTTGCCTTATTTGAGCATCCAGGTATCCCACATTGCTGCTTTACCTTGGAAGATGTCAACTTTTGTGCAAAAAGTCGACCTTTTTATAGGAAACTGCCATAGAACATCTACTTATCGTCTTTAACCTATACAAATTACTCAGGATACGTTGAAATCTGATTATAAAAAACATGTTGGGTGCATATCTGGATAGCGCAAACTTTTGGAACCTAATTATCCAGTCATTTTTGCAGGTTATGGAAAAGAAGGTCGATCTCCAAGCATTCCCGGTAATTTTTTCCCAATTTTCGGGCAAGATAAAAACTTCATACTTGGCCATTTCAGGGAACGCCGTGCTTCACTTCGACATTGAACTTGCCAAACTGATCAAACGCAGCGATGAACTCTAAATATCAAAGAGATTTGTGTGGCAAGAGTGTTGCCTTTTCCCTGCATTATAATTTATTTGGAGTAAGCGAATAAATGGTATTACTGTTGAAATCCTGTTGTCGGTCGTTTATCCACTGGAGCTAGACATGGTGCTGCTTAGATTTTTATCTAAGGGCAGTAGAGGGAAGGAGGCAAAAGCATGTAATACATAAAACTTTTAGTAGTTCCACATTTTACGCATTCTACTGGACTACATTGGATTTCCCTACTCTTCTAAGCATACCCCTGCCAGAACTTTTTGACCGAACTGCAGTGTTCCTGACTGCCCGAAAATGAGAAAAATGATGTTCACAAGTCGTTTCAGACCTTCTCGATGTATATTTCCCGGCATTTATCTCCCCAGCATACATTTCTCCATTATATCTTTCCCCAGCATTTATCCCCCAGCATTTATTTCCCCAGCATATAGGACTAGTTACAGGGGAGGGGGGTAGATTGCTAACAGGACTGACAACAGGATCCTGCTACCAGTCCTCTTATTAATCCTGTAATCGGGACTATTTTTT
>JAKMXJ010035174.1:0-20693 GCA_029339935.1 Anguina tritici
GATCATATCGAATATTTGGATATTCGAAATATTCAAATCGGCGACAAAAAATTCTCAATAATTTATAAATATGCATCCAGTCGCAGTATCCGGTCGCAATTGTATCCAGTCGCAGTATCCGGTCGAAATTGTATCCAGTCGCAGTATCCGGTCACAATTTGTATCCGTTCGCTCGTATACCGTAAAATAGGGCGAAACCCTTTCTACAAGTCTTTTGCTTTTTGAAGCAATGTCTTGCACAAATTCTAAACACTAAATTATTCTGGCAAGCCAAATATATTGGTGACCTATGCTTAAGATAGAAAAGTAGATTAGAGTCTTCAACATCAGATTTACTCGCCTGTAAAAACAGAAAACTGGAACACGTAGTTGGGCCCAATTTGAATAACTCCAATATTTTCAAGAAAGTAATATTTACTTTCAGGAATTGATACCGACGATCTGATGGCGCATGGCAAGACTGACAGTGAAGGCAAATTCGAATTGAAAGGGGTCCCTAGTTGTACATTTTATTTTATAAATCATAATTTTATGCCTTGTTCCTTTTCAGTACACACATGAAATCACAACAATTGATCCAAAAGTCTGTCTTTTGCGATATAAATCATTGAAGTTATTATTCCATCAATTTTAGGTCAATATCTACCACGACTGTGATGATCTAACTGTAGGTCTTCAATACTTAATTATTCCACTCTACTTCTTAAAAAAAATTTTAGCCTTGTCAACGCAAACTCTCGATAATGTTACCTGACAAGTATGTGAGCGCTGGAGAAACCCCTGAAGAGTACTACAATGTCGGTATATTGGAGCTAAGTGGAATTTTCAAAGGAGGTAAGCTACAAAAAGAAAATGCACGATCTTTTCTTTTAAATAACAAAATTGTCGCTTTTCAAAGCAAAAAGGCTGCTGAAATACATAATTTTAGCGAAGAATTTTTGCCTGAATTTGTAAATTTTCAGAAACGAGGGATTGCATTCATTGAAGCCGGCACTCCATAAAGAGTTCTCTTCACAAACCACTTCAAATGTTCATATGTTTTCTTGAAGTTTAGACGAAGAAGAATTGTTGTTTTTCTTGCGTGTAGAATCTGTTTTTGCTGCTGCTCACATATAAATGCATTAAAGAGAATCGAGGTGTACTTATTTTCGGCACTTCCGTTCTATTTCCAGCGGTGGTGCAAGGACATCTTTGCACTGAAGAATTTCACTTCGTTAGCAGCAAAGAAATGGAGTTGCACAAGTTTTTGAGAGTGATTAGTTAAAGAATTTTTCTCAGCTTTTTTTTTATCAAATTTTTAGGTGAACAGGACGTATATTGATTAAGATCTTGGAAAAATGAAATTTTTTCCAAAAACTTTGAAACTTAAGGTTATAAGAAATTGGGGAACTTTTGTAGTTGGGGTCGTCACCCTTATTTTTCGTTCTTTGCATTTATTTGTCCCAATTTATTTCGACAACACTGAAGCAGCTAATTTGGGGAACTATAAAAATCTCAAAAAATCATAAAAAATTTTTATTAAAATTTTTTTGCAAAATCAGATTTTATGGTTCGACCAGGCTAGAGTCAAAAAATTTAAAGTTTTTTGACTCTTTTGGAGATATGCTGTCTCTTCGAACCGGTAATGGTGTTTTCTATAATTAAAAAACGGGCTGATATAACCCATGTGGTCCCTTTTTGCCTTAATTTCTTCAGTTTTAAGTACCAAAGAATATAGATGCGAGAAAAAGGTGTATATCTATATTCAATATGCAAACACAAAGCATAGTCATGCTGCCTTAGGTTCTATAGCTTCAACATAAGAGCTTAATTACAAATTTTAACATAACGCATCTATTGTATACCTCATCAAGTTAACCTCCACTACATCGTTACAAATTGTGGGGCTGCGTTTCAGACCTAATTTTTGCAGAGGACTCTCAGACAAGTTGCGAAATGACCTAATAATTAGGTGTTAACTTAATGTAGGACATGCTGCGAAAATACATCAAAAACAGTATGCTAAGAACAAGATTTCGAATGGGGGGTACGACATGTTCAGAATAAACATGAATCATCAATTTCAGTTCTAATTATAACCGCTCGAATGAATTCTTTGTGAGTATTGGATCTTGGCAAAATACTTACATTTTTACATATACATAACATTTAAAAAAATTTATTTTTGGAAGACACCTTGTTAAATGCTCTCTCAAGTACACACTCCAAAAATCATAAAAATGGTTCATTAATAATAAAAAAAATCATTATGCAGTGCAGTCAACCCTCGTTAATCTGATCTCCTCGATAATCCGGCCTTGTAGAGTTTCTCCGGGCGGGGGGGGGGAAGAATGGAATCAAATCGAGTAACTCCCCTCGATAGCTCTACATCTAGGCTCTGTCCCATGGGGGGTCCGATTAATGAGGATGACTGCACACCAAAAGAAAAATCATCTGCAAGGGCACAATCAAAGCACGGATGCACTTCCAAATTGAACAACCTATTTCATGCCATTTCCACATTTTAGGGCCAAATTTTTTGCCCTCAAATCAAAGCCAACAAACCGCTGCCGTTTTAACAAACCTACTTTCTCTTGTGTACAGCCCCTGCTTGCATTCACCTAAACAATAAGCATTATGCAGAAAAAGAGTGTGTCTCATGCCCCTCAAATGAGATTTAGCGCAGTCTTATTATATGGCACACCCACCCATCCTCCTCTTAAAATTGCAGGCGGTAAGGGAAAAAATATGCAGCCAAACTTTTTCTTTCTTCCGCTCATTTTATTCTACTTTTTTGCTTCAACTTAAATTGTTGTTGTTGTTGTTAGTGGAAGGGCAGTAGGTTCTCGGAAGAACCCCCTTTTCCGCTGTCTTCAAACGGATTTCTTCTTCTGCTTCTCGTTGTGGGGGGTGAGAAAAGGAGATGCAGCACTCATCCATCGATTTGCCTCCTACTACTAGTAGTAGTAGTACTGCGCCTATTTTTTAGGGCGAGGGCAGCCGTCCGAAGAAAAAGTCAAAGTGGGTGGCTGGCTTTATTTAGTTTTTCTGTGTTGCTCCAGGCCATTGTTGTTCTTCATTAAATCAGTGTATTTGGGTTTGTATGAGCAGGGCCAAAAGCAATATGTGTGACTTATTGCTTTCTCAAGTTCTCTTTTTGTTCGCAATTCTTTGTGGTGCTCCTTTTTGATATTGTGTTTTGGGCTAAGAGTTTTGTTTAAAAGATGTGAGTATTGCATGTTGAATGACATTTAAATCCACTGCCGTCCCCAGCAATAAGATTTTCCCAGATTTAGATGCGTGTGGGACAGCTTCTCTTTCCTCTATCATCTTTGTCTTATGTCAAAATTTTTGAAACTCTATGTAGCCTTGGTGCTCAGAAGTAGACAAGGTACGTTGGAATCCCAATATGTTCCAAAGAGATTAGTTCTGATCATATTTTCGGTTATACAATTCGAGAATGCAGTGATTGCAGAGACACAAAGGTGTTGAAATATATTTCGAAATAAATAAATTTTGCCTGGGGTACTTAATCAAGACATAATTGTTTTATCACGACCTAACAACGTCAAATAAAATTTCGACGTTACTTGTTGATAACGAAAAAAGTGTTTAGAAAGGGAATTAGAGGGAGATAAAATATCAGCTCGTTCCTATTTTAACTCTATATCCACTGCAATCAGGCGGCATTGTGCTGTCTTTGTGAGGAAGCGAGCAACACCCGCCCAAACCATGTGCCCCCCAGGTTTTTCGTCGAGACTACAACATATTTTCCAAAAATTTTTAACTTTCTCACTCTATGGATGGAATACTACAGGATGAGCCAAAAATAAACCTCCACGAACCGTGTTGGAATGCGGTGGTGTCTCAAAATAGCCATTTTGAGAGTTTTGAACAGCTAAAAAAGAGTAAAAAAGTCACACATAATTGAATTTGCCTTTTTTAATATCCCCCCTCAATGTTTGAGCGATAGGAACGAGTTAAAACCGGAACAAGTTGATAGTCGTCCGGGTGGTATAATCCAGTGGTTATAGGTAAATTGAGAGTCGGCAAATTAAGAGTCGGCATATTGAGAGTCGAGGCGAGCAACACCCGGCCGTATTATTGCACCTATTTTATTGCTTTAAAATTTACGACTCTTAATTTGCCAACTCTCAATATACGGATAACCAACCCAGTAACGCCAAATTTTCTCTTTCAAGGTGTTTTTATTAAGATATATTATAGGCGACCATTCTACTTTAGAAATCCCCAACATTTTTTCTGTTTATACCTACAGCCCACTTGCGGCAGATTTCCCATCCAAGTTTTGAGGGATCTTGTCCTTGGTCAGTATAGCGATATGTGGCCTGGTGTTATCATGCTGTAGAATAATGTCTATCTTCCCTGGTCGCTTCTCCGCCAATGCTTGCGCCAAACGGTCCAGCTGTTCACAGTACACTTGCGCATTTATCGTTCGATTTGGAGGAGGGATTTCAAAAGGTGTAAACTTTCCAAATGACCTAATATAAAAAACACCGGCGGCTGAAGCTGCTGGCAGGTGACAACTAGCTAGACAACTTGCCTAGCTCCGGCCACCAGTAGTCCAAAAAATCCTAGACCGACGGTTGCGGTGGCGGTAAAATTCAAGCCAGTTTTCCAAATCTTGATTGGTGTGTTGGAGCTACACAGCTATGACCCTGACTCAGGGACAACTCAAAAATTTGACTGACTTGTCAAGTTGGTTTTTTTTCTTTTTCTACCCTGGAAGCACTTTCTGGCCTGATTCCTTAAGGCTTGTCAATTAGCAACTAAAGATAGTTCATATAATAATCGGTTATCATGAAATAAATTTTGGACGAACTGAATTTTGGATGAACTGTCAACATACAAAATTCTTCAAATTTGTCTTACTCTTCACATCTACATTCTATTTTCCTTTAACTGTTTAGTGTTTAGCGTTAGTGTTTAGCAAGCCTAGCGCCATTTTAATAGCCAATTTATTCAGATATCAACAAATTTAATTATCTTGTGAAATATTATTTTTTTAATACTGTGCTCTTTCCAGGCACGGTTGAAGTTATGCAAAAGTAACTGCAATGTCAAAATAAATATTGGACATGCTATCACAAGTTTTGTTATTTTTGTTTAATTAATACTTTCCATGTTTAAATTTAACAGTTGGACTTGTAAGCGATGTAAAAAAACTTGAAATTTAAAGAAAAAGTTGTTTTTTGCTGCCAAAAAGTGGTCACTGATTCGATCCCTAACGCCAAGATTTTCTCATTAGACTTAGAGGTGTGCATTTGATTTGATGCGATTATGCGATTACGATTATTTTGGTCGTCTCCGGATGCGATTATTTTAAAAAGTGAAATGTAGGACATAGGAGAAGATTCAATATTTGAAGTGGATGACCTTCCTGTCGACAGCTGATACTTCACCTGCAAAACAGACACTGGTCAGAAATTAGTTAATTAAACAATCAATGCCTGATTCACTGATGACAAGCTGCTTCATTAATTACCGATGGACTCTTTTTTTTCTTCTTCCATCTTATCAATCTCCTGGAATAACTTCAGATACTGCGGATGGATGGCCAAGTGCTGCTTCAAATCCATGATCCTTTGGTTGGCGTCTCGATTTGGGGCGGCGATGAATTCGTCAAATGTGAATTCGTCAACTGGTGAATTTGTGAATGTTTTTTAGCTCTCCTATCCATTGCTATCCATTTCAATCAAGGGGCATTGTGCTGCCACCTCACCGCCGACTTACCGGCCTATGTACGGTCTACCAACCAAAACTACCATCGAATATTCGATTTGATATAATATTCGACGTTTTTAAATCTTCTCTGTCCGTTCCAAACAGAGGGCATTTTGCTATCAGTGCAAGCGAAGCGAGCAACACCCACCCCTACTATTGCACCCAAAGTATTTATTGTATAAGTCATATTTAACCTTAATGAAACAAAAGTCGAAACTCCGTAGACAGAGTCCAGCCACCAAAGACATCATCAAATATTTAATAAATATTTATAAACTTTGTAAAAGGAAACTGTGTCAGGAGAAAACCGTCGACGGATTCACCTAGAGCCCTTCATTTGCTTCTGGCATGCATCGCACTCGGTTTCCGCTGGCAAAGTTCGTGCGAAGAGAAAATGGCCACCTTCATCTGTCTCAAGCTTATTTTCCCAGATATAGTTCATTCTAAAGGATAAACTGAAAGCAGCTAGGAAAAACATTAAGTAAAATGCCCAATTTTATAACAAGCGGACGCCTAAAATCTCAACACTTTTGTTTTCAGATCGCTAAAAATCCTTTGCGATTATCGTAAAAATTTCCGAATTCGATTATTTTAAAGGCTTGCGATCAATTATGCCAAAAGTTAATGCGATTTTCGACTGATCACACCTACGATTAATCGATCTTGAACGACTCTAGTTAGACCACATAATATACGTAATTTTGATCGCTAAGTTCGAGTCAAATAAATGCTTTAGACTATGTTTTGGCTTGAAAAATTGAGTTTTATAGGCTTTTCGAGTAAAGCAGAAAAAAGTACCCACCACTTTTAATCTTAATGGTTTGTCCTTGTATGTTTCGTTAACTATTACAGCCAGACTATTTTGTGTTTTATACAATATTTTGTAGCCCACGAACTGGTCTATCTGCGTATCAATCACAAAGAATAGTCTACAAAAACACAAGGATGAACCAGATTGACTCAAATTTGGTGCTCAGTGACCAAAGTGCTGTTAGTAGAGGGCCAAAAATGTAAAAATGAGAAAATGACCACATTGGAAGACGAATATGCGGCATGTAGGACATTTCGTGGAGGTTTTCAGTATAATCACTTGTTGGAGGTCACAAAAAACCACAAAAGTCATATGTGGTTTGGCATTTTCAAGACATTGTCAGTAGTGCACATTCTGTTAGATGGATGAAAGAAAAAGCGTTCCCGCCAATTCTAATGCAGTTATTTTTCATCGTTGTAGACAAAAGAGTAACCTGCGAGACCGTTTTAATTACTGAAGTCAAAGCTTTTCTAATAAAACCTAGAAAACCTTCAATTAGCAAGCACAGTCATAATTCCCTTAGGACAAATATGCAAAATGGACGAGAAAAAGGAGACTCGTTACAACAGAATGCTTTTATCGATATAAAATAAGTGAGAACAAAAACAATGTTAAATTTGAAGCTAAAATATTAGCACCAATAATTTCTTCATCCCAATAGCACGACGTCGAAATGCACACCTCGATGTATGATCGCTGCCTTTTGGACATTTGGCCCCAAAGGAGTGTTGCCCTAAATAGGAAGCGGAGTTTTACAGCTTTTCTCAAAAAATTAACACCGTACAGCATTACATTCTGCCGAGAAATATGCGAATTTAGGCATCTTATTTGGCTTGAACAGTGTTTATTTGAACTAATAGAGACGGGCAGCAAGAATCAGCTCCTTCGAATATCTAAACACAGCAGATTTCTGATGCATTTCCACCTACTCTTTGGTCCCCTCTGGTGAACCGCATATGGCCGCCACTTCTCGCCAAGATTTTCCAAAATGTAATCCATAAAGTCCTGAGGTTGGAAACAAAGTTGGAAAAAACCTGAGGTTGGAAGTACCGGTTTCCTGTGACGAAATGTGAGATCGCCCTAAATAGAGACATTTAATTAATTCTAAAGTTAACTTCTTTTCGGACCTGTAAAGACAGCTACCATCACCCACTATCGAAATAAAGTTGGTTAGTTGGTCTCCCATTTGTAGCTTCCTTTTTGGACATGCTCACCATCAATTTTTTGCGGACCTCCACGAAGCTTCCTTACTAAAGCCTTCACGAGCTGTCCATAGCAAAAACCTCCACAAACTGTGTTGTGATATTTGACATTGGGGCTGTCGGCAGGATTCGGATCTAGAGAGGGAGGAAAGGCAACACCGCACTCATCATCATCGACAGCCAGAGAGCCAAGCAGCCATTCGTCGACTGAGATAGCCTTCAGTGCGTTACAGCTCAGCTATTAAGTACGTTCTTCGACCTCAAGCTTCATCCGATGCTGCCGAAGGATCTTCCAAAAATCCAATGCTCCAGACATCTTTCGAACATCTCTTGTCAGCCGAACACGAACTGCACCAAACTAAAGGGGAAGGTGTTGCGTTGTCTCTGTTGTATGCTGTCTCTTCTGCTGTTTTCGTCCTGCCAGTATATATAGAAGTATTAAGAGTTAATTTAACTACTAATAAAAACAAATAAAGACGGGCAGCAAGAATTATCTTTTTCGAATAAAATTGGGAAACATTTATCGAAAAAGAAATTTTTGACCGAATATTGACTTTTTCGTCCAAAATTATGATTTTGTTGTACTTTTCGGTTGTTTACTTTTTTGGCTCTCGTATTTTTCAAATTATTCTTTTGTCTTAGCCATCGATGTCGCTCAATTTGATGGATGGCTATTAAGTGGGGATAACGGGGCCGGCATAGGCTGAGCCTTCGCCTGAGAACGAGATGACGCTGTTGCAGCGCATTCTTCATTCGAACGGGAACCTTTCAGATCAATTTGAGACAGATAAAATTGAGCGACATCTATAGCTAAGACAGAAGACTAAATTGAAAAATGAGACAGTCAAAAAAGTAAACGACCAAAAAGTGCAAAAAAGTGAAAAAGGACAATTTTGGTCGAAAAAGTCAATTTTCGGTGAAAAATAAAATTATTTCCCCAATCCTGAAAACATGTTTTTTAGCCTAATTACGACCTGAAAAGGTCGAAAAACTTGTCAAAATTCACTTAGGCGAGGATGTGGTATAGTAAAGTTTACCCTGAAATTCAAATGATCAATTACGTATTATGTTCATAACTGTCTGAGCCATGACGAGTTACAGGCAAATCGCAGTTCTCGTCAGTTAAATACTAAATATGCTTACCTACCTCCTCCGAAAACAACTTGAGAGAGCAGAAAAAAGACACGTCATCCAGCGTATCATAAAATAGTCATTTGAATTTCATCCTCCTCCAGATGACAACCCTCTTTATCGTCATTTTAAATTTCCTATAGGTTTAAAGACGGGAATCTCCAACCCATTTGTAATTTTGATATCATCTTCATGCAATTTCTTCAAGAGGTGAAGGGAATATGAACATCTAAATTACAAAAGGTTCCAGGAAAAAGAGAAAATGATTTCACATTTTGGCATTATGTCTAAAATATAGTTTTCTCTTTTTTGAATAATGAAATAAGAGACAATGGAGTCTCTGACTTCCTCTGAACTCTAAATCCTATAAAGAAAAGAGCAGCCTCAAAAAAGGGTTACATAAGTCCACCCCCCCGCCCAAAGCCTTCCTTTGGGAAGTCTCCCTTTTGATCGGCTTTTCTCCTCTATTTCAATAATAACCGAAAAGTTTCAAGTATAGTGACGATTTTTCTTGTTCTTCTAGAAATTTAGTTTACCTTAATCAAAAAAACCTTAAGACCGGCTGATTTAACTTTACAAATCAGCACTAAAGGCATAAATGCACATCAAGTCATGTCCAAATCTATTCTAAATCTGCATATCACCCACATATCACCCACATCTCATGCCTCTATTAAACACACACGACACAAAATAATGGAAGGTAATTTGGTTAAAAGTTCTTTGAGCCTCTCTCTTGCACCCAGCCACCCAAACCAGGCAGCCAGCCAGTGCCCCCTCCATTTTTTTATGCTCCAAGAAACTCTCCAGCAGCAAAAAGGCCTTTAATTGCTGCTGGAACTAGCAGGAGCAGCCGGCTGCTACATTCAATGATTTTCCAGCCATCTCGTCAGTTAAATACTAAATATGCGTGCCTGCCTCCTCCAAAAACAACTTGAGGGAGCAGAAAAAAGACACGCCACCCAGCTCACGCCAATCCTAACCAGAAGAATTATAAAGTGGAGGAGTCCTGCTGCTACTACTGCTGTATATATTATATTGACTGGCGGCCAGTACCCTAAAAGCTGGTTGTCTACAAGTCACTTTTTCTCTGCCCTCTTTCTTGTTTCATATTGTGTCTTGAAAGGCATTGCCCTCTCTTTAAGATCTTTTGGGTGAATCTTTGCCGGTTCGAGTATTTGCCTTACTGCCCTCCCTCCTCTGTCTGTGGTTGGCGGCAGAAAGTGAGGGGGGAGGGGGAGTTTTTTGGCCAAACTTTTTCGCTCTTCTGGCTTAGCATTGCCTTTGGCTTGGACCCCCATTAGTAGTGCCCACTGATTTGGGCCTTCCTTTGCCTTAAATTTGCCTTTCCTTGCCTTTTTTGCTGCTGTTTATGTGTCTTCTATTTATTCACTGGCATATACTACTCTTTTTGCTACTGCTGGATGGCTTAGTGCCACCACCACAAGCTGTTGCACCCAATCAATACTCTTCACAATACATTCTTGCTTCGGTTTCGAGTTGGGTTTTGATACCAAATGATTTGACGATTACATTTCTCCCGAAAGAGGAAACAACCGAGGCAATGTAGACACTTTTGTTAATCCTTTGAAGCTACATTCCTACTTGCATATATTAATGAAAATAAGTTTTCATGCTCTTTTTCAACGGTCTTTTAGCCGGTATTGTGATATTTTTCAAAAACATGCCACTCTAACAGCTAAAGAATGTTGAATCCACAGCCAAATAACCTGAAAGGCTTCACTGAGCTTTTTTCGCTGCTTTTACCACTTTTTGAGCATTCTCTTTACGCTTTGGTTGCTTCATTCCTACTCTTTTACATAACTTATTACATTCACAAAATGAGCCAAAAGGTTGAGAGAGAAAATGCCCAAGCCAAAAATCATATTTTCTCGAAAATTATTAATGCAAATTTAACTTTTCTCAAACTGCCTGGTCAATACATTGAAAGCTATTTTCACGCCTTTAATGACTTATTCAAATACCTTTTATTCTAACGTTATCCTGACCTCTTAAAACAAACTCCAGTCAGTTGTTACTTTTTTGGAAAAAGGTATCCCTTTTCGGGAAATTTTTTAACTAAAGTCAACCCTGGCTAATTCGCGAGCTTGAGGTTGGTCCCTTGAATCGCGGGTCAGCGAGGGTTGACTTATTGGTTTTGGGATCCTCCAAGAGGTCAAATTTTTTAGCAGAATTAGTTCCATGCAGTATGCAGTCCCCAAGATACCGCAAATAATAGTCAGAAAAATTAGTTTTTGAAGATTTGACTGTGCCAATACCTAATTTTACAGTTGCGCTCAATTTTAACACCCTTTCAACTTTTTGTATTAATCTTTAGATAATACAGTTCCTTTTGTTGATTTAAAACAACAGTGCTGGTTTTCAGCGGCCACTCACTCTGATAACATCAAAATAAGAAAACCGTTACTGAAGCCCTATAGTAAGCAGCTGGCAGTGAAGTGGTCCAATGAAGTGGTGCTCAATAAAATACTTCACATGAATTGAAACCCTAGCCGGCAGTCACTTGGAAGACATCTAAAAAAGTGTCCTAATACTAGCAGTATTCCAACTTTAGCTGCCAGTCCACTCTTCTCTCGATCTACCTCTGTCATCATAGGCCAGGTTGGCGACAGCCTCCCAGGAAGACAATCCAACCTTGCCAGTTTCCCCGCAGATCTGCGGGGTATCTCCTCCCCACTTCCCAACAGTCATCCATAGCACCAGTGCATCGACCAACCAGCAGCAGCGAGCATACCAACACAGCATACTCTACCACCAGCTATACCAACTGCACCGGCGGCGGTGGAGGTGGTGGTAAGCTATTTTTTCACACTTAAAAAAACTAAATCGAGTCACACTGACTGATTCAAAAAAAACAGATTGTAACAAAGGCTGTTGCAGGCGAATAGTAGTGAAGCCCCAGAAGTAAACCTTGTCACACGTTGCTGTTTAACATCTTAAAACGCTTAGCGCTTATCTTATAGCGCTGGTT
Source organism: Anguina tritici (assembly GCA_029339935.1). Taxonomy (NCBI): domain Eukaryota; kingdom Metazoa; phylum Nematoda; class Chromadorea; order Rhabditida; family Anguinidae; genus Anguina; species Anguina tritici. The sequence continues at coordinate 11,861 of JAKMXJ010035174.1, forward strand.
TCTCGCCAAATTCTGGTTCACTCGTCTCGATAATTGATATGGATATTGAAGCGGTTTCCTTCTGGTCGCAGCCCCTAGCTCCGCAGTGCTCATGGCGCCGCTCAGCTTCTGCGACTCCAAAATAACTGTTGGTGAACATATATGAGGAAGGAAAAACAGTAGCTGCAGGTGATTTCCGATACGCCACGTGATTAATAGCAAGTCCAGCAAATCTGCAGCTTCCTACGAGAATTTCCTTCCCTTTTACATCAGTTTCTTCTACTCTTGCAAATAAGTACCAAACTCAGACGAGCGGCTTCTTTGACATATGGGCAATGAAATGACAAATTACCAGGGTCATATAAAACAGAATACAAAAAATCTACAGTATAATGTACAAAAACATATAAGTGGGTCTGCAACAAAATGGCAGGATTCCAAAACAAATGAAATTATTACAAAGAAATATCAGGACGAGGGTCGATTAGGCTTAGGCTTTCTGTTGTTACCCGAAATAAAACATGTTAAACAAATGCTTTTCTGTTTAGCCTCTCTTAGATATGATAGCGTAGGAATCATAAGGCCGATTGGTTACAAGCGGCTATATGTCGGTACGTATCTATGTTTCTACGCCCTTACACGTGCTTTTTAAAAGCACACTTCTTTAAGTATTCCCTAACCAAGGTTTCTCCAGTGTAGTTCCTATTATTGATGTTTTGCCTGTTTTGGCGCCATTTTGAAATTTGATTAAGAAGCAGAATTTATTTGCAGAAATTATTTTTTATGATGATTTATAGAGAAAAATGTCCTCATAAAAATCTATATCTACTCCAAAAATATATTCAGTTGCTGAGGTGTGGCTTAAAGCAATAGAAAGAACAAATTTTTCGAGTAGATCTCTTAAAATAGTTGTATCTTAGTAACCGTGAATCATTTAGAAAATACCTCAAAGGATTTGAACTGAGGAGCACACTTTGCTTCCGGAAGTAATTGATAAAAAATAAAATCGAAATCCTCCTTACAGAATACTTTTTGGGTTTCAGAGTGTTGACCTAGGGTCTCTTGAAACAAAGCAGTTTATCCCAAAATTTGAACAAATGAGAAAAACTTGGATTTTGGTCATTTTTTGGGATAAGCTGCTTTTTTTCAAGAGGCCCTAGGTCAACACTCTGATGCCCAAAAAGTATTCTGTAAAGACAGTTTTCTAGTTCTTGATGTGCGCTATAACATGGTGCCTAGATGCTTTTCCAACTTTCCAACAATCGATTTTTTGACCAGTTAAAGTGATGAGTAGAAGTTTTACACGCGAGTGCAAGGGGTCTCCTCGTTTGAAGCCATTTTTCTATAAAAAAGTTAATTTATAGCAAAAATCGAAAAAGATAGGAAGAAGCTAGAAGAAAAGTGCTATAAAATTGCTTTCGAAATAATAAGCAGTCCACCAAAAGTTTGCTGTTAACAAGCCATTTAAACATTGTCCAGATTTTGCCTGAACACCCTTTAAATCAAAACTAATTTTGTTGATTTTAGGTCGGGGCCGTCGCCGGTGCCCTCATGGCCGGGCGCACGAGGAGGCTATGGCAGCTGATCTGCCCTATGTGCAGTTGCCTCCCACCGACTGTGCATGTGTTCAGTGTGAGAGGATCAGGCGCAGGGGAGATGGGGGCAGTGGCAGGAGGAAAGTGGTGTTTGGCAGGGGATGGCTCAGGTTGCTAGCAGCATTCCACTTGCTGTCACTACTTGTATTTGCTTGTTGTATATGTACGGCTAGGAGTTCTACTTCCACTACTACTATTAGTGCCACTCACACTTCTACTACTGCTGGCTCTGTTGGGGGTGTGTATTCGGAGGAAAAGGATCCGGAGGATGAGCAGGTTTTGATCGATTCTACCTCTTCCAGTCTGTTGGACAATCCCCTGCTCAGGCATCATCGAAAACTACCGCAGGAGCAGGTGAGAATTAAGGTGGGACAACGGGCTTGCAGGTGGGACAATGGTGAATGTAAATCAGTTAGGCTCTTGGCTTGGTCTGCACTAAGGCAAAAAGTCAAATTTTGGTCAAAAATGGATTGGAAAAAACCTCTCTAATATTTCCCAGGCTGTATTTTTTGATGTGAAGTTATTCGAGCGTCAAAATATCATAAGCATTTTTGAGCGATCTCCATATTCCAAACTTCTGCCAAGCTGCTAACCATTCCCGAATTTCAGTGCCACATCTGGAACTCTAATTCACCAGCCGACCTGTGTGCTCGAGGCCGTTGGCCCCGACTTCGGTTGATGCGGGACCTGTCGCTGTTCTCCAGAGACTGCTCAACAGAACTTTCCAATGTGCGCCTTGCGGAACTGTTCAGACTTGAGTGGAGATACATCAAGTCAGAGGCAGACCTGCTGTCGCACACCGAACAGCTCAAACCCCTGGGCAGAGACTGTGTGCTGGGGGCAGTCCAGTCGAGCGAGTGTCTCACCTGTTTTGGAAAGATCGGGGAGTCTCTGCAGCAGGTGGACCGTGCCTACAAAGCCTTTGACAGCACACTCCAGCGATTCGACTGTATGCTGGCTGTGGACTCCTCCTCTGCCACCAGGCCCTTCTCCCCCAATGGCACTTGTCTGGACTGCAAGGTTTTCTTTTGCAAATTGATTATGCTGCAAAATGGGTGCACTTTTTAGTAATCAAATAGGGCAAAAACGAGTTTACCTACCCGATTATTCAGAACATTCCACCAGGCTCTTTTAGCGATGCGTCTTTTAAAATTCGGTATTATCAATATTTTGAAAAAGACCCGTGATTTGTAGAAAAAATGTTGAGCAAGAAAATAAATGGCATTATTTAAAAAGAACAATGTTAATTTTTTATAAAAAAACAGCAATGCCAAGTTTCTGGACAAAATATTACTCTTTTTCTCGAACACTAAAAATTTTAATGGCTAAAAATAAAACATTTTTAGGGTACAGTCAAACCTCGATATAAGGAACCCTCAATGTAACGAACATTTTTTCCGTGCCCTAGGGTTTCGTTATGTCGGGGTTTGACTGTAAATTTTCTATTTCAAAGCAGAAATTTGGTGCTGAGGGTTCAAAATTCTTTCTGCAGAGTGTATGAAAATCAAAAGTCTTTTCCATTACCAGAAAACTCTGCATTTGCATTTTTGCGTCCAAATGTCTATGGTATAGAGGACCACTCAAATGGCAGTTGAGATTTTAAGCGATATTTTTGAGTGGCAAAGCACAATAGTTTAGACTTGCCTCTGGAAAAAAAGAACAAGAGTTCTCTGCCAGAGTAAAGAAAGATGGTTGATTTGGCTGACTTCCACTTTATGGAAGACAGTTTATGTAGGTTTTCAAAATGGACACTCTGTGGAGGTTTTTTTCTTATTTTTATACCTTTACATGGTAGTGTCCATTATTGCCAGAAGTTTTTCTTATTTAAAGGCGCCCCGGCATGCAAAGTCCATAGGAACCTGAATTTTCAAACACAAATCCAAAAAGTGCTTGATTGTTGAGATATGATCAAAAGTTAAGCTGCTGACCTTTTAAAACACTGACCATCATACTCTTAGTCATATTTTGGCAACCAATAAAATTTTTTAAAGTTTTTATTTAGATTAGGTTCCTAGAGACATTTTGAATATTAGGGCGTCTTTGATTTTAAAAACCTTGCAAATTTGAGTACTTATATAAATACGAATAAAGAATACGAAAACGGGTCGGTGGCAATTCATCTAACGCTCTACTCACCATTTTTTCTCTACTATAAGCTCAGGCTCATTTTGGATGAACTGACTTTTGGATGAACACCATTTGGATGAATTGCAAACGACCCAAAAAAACCTCCACAAAGTATCCACTTTGAAAATTGTCGTGAGCTGTCCTCCACGAAGTGTCCCCTCCACGAAGTGTCCCCTCCACGAAGTGTCCCCTCCACGAAGTGTCCTATGTCCGGTTAATTTTGTGCACTCTTTATACATGAGCTGGACAAGAAAAAGTAAATTCTCTACAAGGAGAGTCGAAGGTACGACCTCTTTAGACATACAAAGGTTACTACGCTAACGCTGGACGACTTAACCAGAGGAATACGAAAGGAATATACAGGTAATTATTTTCCAGTAGATTTCTACGAATATCCCATTGGGATGCTATCAAATCCCCAATGGTGCTACCACTGCCCAAAGGTGGAGGTTTGCGGGGTATCCACTGGGAAACTGGGGTGAACTAGTGGGTATGTGGTGAGAACGCAATGGAAAGTTAGTGGTAAACCAGTGGGAAAAAGTTCATGGGCAGAATAAAACTTGTGAACTAATAACTTACATCACAACCTTTAACCCACTACGTCCTTTTATGTATTTAATTAGGACACCCATTATATATTGTTGTAAGGAGTAAAAGGGAAGATTATGGCAAAAGCAATAAAGTATTTGTTGATGCAGATTTAGTTTATCAAGAGAAATGACAAAGGCAAAATTCTCAATAGGTGATAAAACAGCTGCTGAGGTTACATTCTTAACAGGTATAATCTTATACATAAATCGTGAATTATGAGGATGAAGGAGAGACACAAAGTTATATATTTTTTTATCAACCTTATTATCTTAGAAGGTGTTGTAGGCGCCTTTCTTCCCAATGTTCTTTGAAATTACCCCAAATTCATTCAAGTCCCACCAAATTTTTGAGAACCTAAAAATTGAAATGCTATTCTGTATGGTAAAACGATTGTTTGAAAACATTCAGCTTTGAGATAAAAAAGATCTCTACCAAAAGTGGACTCTAGCGCTCTACAGTTTTCGGCGAAGATTGGGTAAAACCCCAACTGGCATAAGTAATTGCTTTATTTTTGGTGGCGTGAAAGTTTTCGGCGCTTATGCGCCCTTGGCTCCTGTGCTATTTTTTGTATTATGCTGTAATAGTCCCACGGAAACGCTTGGTCCCCCAAGGTAAATCTCGCTTGGGCTTCAAATTAGGCCGACCCTGGTTTACCTCAAACTAAGGATAGGTAGGAAAATGTCTTAAAGCATTTTATACCGTTTTAGCGTATATTGGCCTACAACTCCAATTAGCTCCACTTCACTTGAATTTTCGTGTGAATGTTCAAATCCTATATTTTTTAATTTTCTTGGTACCCCACAGACCTCCCGATAGCATGGGGGCCCAGGTGCGAGAACCTAAAATGTTCGCACCACCAAATAAAACATTTGTTCATAGATGGATTTAAACACTTGTGTGAGCTGGGTGTCGCTCGAAGTTTGGTGTCTGACTCCGTGGTGGACAGACTCATGCCAAATACTATATCAGATTTCTGAAATAGATGGCTACGGGATTAGAAGCAACTCGGGCTAGTTTCGCTGCTAGTGGGGAATAGGAAGCTAAGATACTTTGACTTGGTCCGTGCTTGCTGCATCCTGGTCTTTTTTGGGCTTTTCCTCGTGCTCATTTTCGATCTCATTATCCTAAAGAGCTAAGCTGATCTTAGCGTCCGCGAACTTCTCAATTTCTACCAGAAACACTAATTTGGCCACAGAGAAGTCCATGAATTGAGGTAAGCACGACATATAACCTTTTCTAACGAATAGTCTTCGCTATGCAATACAGTCCACGTCCGATTTAACATACAGCCTGGAGACCAGTCTAGCCGTATGTTAAATGGGACAGTATGTTAAATCCGGATTTCAAACACTTATGTTTCTAAAGCGGTCGGACCAAACCACTTATCGGCGACCACATGTTAAATCGGACGTATGTTAAATCGGGGGTGGACTGTAACTCATTATTATTAAAAAAGCTTCCTTTCCTTGGAATAAACCTCTGTATACATAAAGTTCAGGATAGCATAGCGGTAATCCCCAGTAGAATAAGACTAACTCCTACTGGGTTACCACTAAGGGTACTAATTCTGTTTGCCCCCCCCCCCATTTTGGTTAAAAAAATTTTGAAAATTTTTTATGGTCTAAAAAGATCATTTGATTAGTTTTTGTGTTTTCTCATCTTTGCATTATGTTTCTGGTCTTCCTCGTTTTTTGTAAAGTTGTAATTTAGCCTTGTCTGGATTATACAAAGAAATCGGTGGAAAGGATGTATTATATTATTTTTGATGTCATATTAGTGAAAATCATCAAGGAGAAGGGGAGGGGAGGTGAGGGGAAGCTTAATGTCTGAAAGTGTTATTCAATAAAGCCATTTCCATTTAAACTTTTCGAATTTAAAAATCGAAGTCAAAAATAGCTTATTTAGACCACAAACATTTTTGAAAAAATTTTCAACCAAAATGGGGGGAGGGAGGGACAAACGGAATAAGTACCCCACTAAGTCCCACTGGGTTATCACGAAAACAAGATTCCCACTAGATTACCAGTGGAAAACTAATAGCTGCCACAGATACCCACTGGATCGCCATTGGTAATCTGCTGGAAATTTCAATTTTTGTGGGAATCCATTGGGAGTGAGTGGTATTCGGCTGGGAAATAATTACCTGTGAAACCACAATTGACCTCAGTTTTGTTCAACACACTCACACTCAGCGACATACTCAGCTGATAACCCTAGTTCAGTGCTTAGCACATTATGACAGTCTAAACAAACAGTCTTCTAAGCCGTACAAATATTGGGCGATCCCTACGAAAATGATTACTTTAAAATTTTTGGTTCAAAGGACAAGTTTTTAAGTCTAGACAGGTTTTCCCAACCTAAAGATACTATTTCAACACTCCATTTCTCATGAGACCCCTTTAAGAAAAAATCTTGACAGACAGACCGTGACAAACAACATAACACATCGATATATTTCTAAACCGTAAAAGTACTGTCTATCAAAATATTTGATCTTCAAAGTTGACAAAACGTTCATTATAATATCAGGCTGCCATTTTTCGAAATTTTTTCTCAAAAGCACGCCAACAAAACCCTTTTGCCTCCAATGGAATCGAAGAAACGTAAAAGGCTTACAAATTGTTCCATTAAAAAATCCGTAAAAATCGAAAGTTTTTTGAATAGAAATGTTTTTTTTATTTCCCAGGTTTGTTCCGGCCGAAAATTTTTCGCCGGTTTCCTGGTATCAAATTTGAGGCTTTTTCCTCCCTTCTCTCCTCGCTTTTAAAAGCAAGTTAAGGGAGAAGGCAGTTTGGGACATCCAAAAAAGTTGTGTGTGTGCCAGAATATTTAGAACAAATAAGTCCTTAACTAACTTGGCTAGCGAGGGAGGCAGCTCAAACAAATCCCTAGTGAATTTTAACCGGAGGACCAAACTAAAGCTCTTCTTGCAATAAATTTCTCAAAAATGGCCAAAGTTTTTCGATTAGCTTTTCGCTTTTCAGCAACATACACACATACCAATTGTTTACTGTGAGAAATGAGGGGAAGGGGTTTGGTCGGCCAATGAATTATTGTTGCTCCTGCTGCTTTTAGCAAACTGGAGGATTGTCATCTTGAAGAAGGGATGCGAAAAGAGATTAGCAAATAAATTGATGGGCTCTAATTCGTAATAGATGCGCATGCAGTCAAACTTATACGGGATCGGATAAAACCTAGAGTATATCGAGAGCTACATTATATCGAAGTTTAACTGTATTATACTGTATTTTACAGGGTGTATCAAAATTGTGCGTATAAAGAAAATTCGGCTACATTTAGTTAGCTTAACAGAATATGTCTGACCTGTAAAACGAGTATGAAATACATGCAATGGTTAAGTAAAAACAATAGAACAACAAATGACAAAAAGAACAAGCAGTAGAAATATAAAAGTCAGTTCAGCAGTTTTTACTGCCGAAAAGATGCAAAATAAAAGTAGCATGTTATATTGGATGAATTGCCATCTATCCTGGACATAGGACACTTCGTGATCGACAATTGGTCATAAAATTAACTGCAGTGTTTGCGTGCACTCACTCCCAGTGAGAATCTCACTGGAAATGGAAACCCATTGCTGATTTGGCATTCTAGATATTGGGTGTGCTAGCAACTAGCATCCCTATCGAATGTTGCTTCTAACAAAGTGGATTAGCAGTTGCGAAACATAGAAGACGAACGAAATTTGAGCTGTTGAACGCCCAAACCTTTGTCTACATCAATTCCAAAAACATTCATTGATTTTCGCATGCAAAATGCCGATATCTTTGCTGAACAAAAATTGCATTTATTTACTAATAGTCATTCTCACTCCTTCTCACTTACTGCCCAAAAAAGAGGAGTGAGTGCAAACACTGCCTAAATGTCACCCCCTCCCCGTTAAGCAAAAGTTTTAGCAAAATATTTGACAGAAGGTGGAATCGGAGGTATTGCATCGTCAAAAAATCATATAAAATATCATCATCCACAAAGAAATTGGGGGAAAAGTTGGGCAGAAATCTACTGCTTTGATTTGGAAACAGCTCCTTAATCCGTTCCTTATCAAAAAATGATATTTTAGACGTGGTACAGAAAGTGGCTGCTGGTCCAGTTGATGGGCATCTGGCAGGAGCCGCCCTGCATTAATTGGTGCTACTACACTCAACTTGCCTGTCCTCATTTGGCTACCAGCAAAGTGGTGGGCTTTTCAATTTTTATAGCAAAACCATTGAGAAGCAAAGCCGCCCTATCCTAGAATCCGGTGCGATTTTTGCCTTGGTCCCCCCGGTACGTGACAAAATAGCGCCGCCCAAAATAGCGCCGCCCAAAATAGTGCCAGACCAAAATAGCGCTGCAAGCAAAAAACAAAATCCTTTGATTTTTTAGCAAATATTTTTTCATCTCTCATTAACAAATGGGATGCGTCCAGCGCCGCTTCCTATCCACCTATAATCATGCTAAGAAAGAAGGAGAGGACAGGACGGATAATTTTTCTGAGGCTGTGCACCGTCGGCTTCAAACTGTATTGGGCATTGACATTCACC
>JAKMXJ010035395.1:0-10653 GCA_029339935.1 Anguina tritici
AACAAAAAGCGAGAATGTATATGCGAATAGTTTAGACTCTCTCAAGGCAGAAGGTTGATTAAAAACCTTTTCGGAATTATGGCTCTAAGTAGACAAGTCAAATTTTGATCCAAGCACCATGGCTGACTACGGTCTTGCTAATGAGGATAATGGTTCTTGACAAAATTAAATCAGCGAGCCAGCCCGACAAGCTAAAATTAGAAGGAGTAGGGCAAACAGGACTACACTAGAAGCGATTAATGTGAGAACATATTTTGTGCAATCTTTTTTTGCATGCCGGAGCTGTGTTTTGAAAAAATGATTTGATAGTTAATAAAGATAATTCTTGTGAAAAAAACAAAAGGGTTAACTAAAATACTACTGATAAATCAAAGATAAACTCATAAACATATTATTCCGGCTTCAAGTGGATTTCGGGACACATCATTCGGTTCATCAAATGGCCTGCATAGCACATTATGAAGGGCTTCATATGGATTTGATGGAACATCATCCGGTTCAATAACTGTGGTCTCGGGAAACATCAAGTAGGCTTCGGCACACATCCTTCAGCGGCTTCACGTAGTCTTCGGTTGTATCATTTGGGGCACCAGGTGCACAGCCATAATCTTTGGGGACAGGAGTGTACTACAGGCATATCATTGTCGACATTAGATGGACTTCAGCAGGAACTCGGCCTGACCAAGTATTTTTTACGTTTATTTTCAGAAAAGCGTGGCTGGAGATGTTTTATCAAGCACCATCAAATCACTAACTTAGCACCATCAAAGCTTTAGTAACGCATTGTCAAATGGTCGGCATGGCAAGTATACCATAGCTGAAGATAAGGTCTAAATACAATGTCCTTCACAAACATCTCCGCTAATTTTTCACACTATTCGCCATATTTTATTTGTAAATAAAATATTTCGGCGCTACTCGACTTAACACACCCCCCACTCCCTCAAAATTATGAAATAGGGGATGTGAGGCATTGTTCCTAGTTGTTATAGTCTTTCCAAAGGACAATTATTTACTCGAAAATGTGGCAATAATAAAAGTGTGATTGAGTCCGTGTTTGTAAATAATCATGTGCTCGTGCGCACCCTTCGTTTGGGACAACCTGACAAGGCACAGTCAAATGTTTTGGATAGTGAAGATGCACATAATAGTTGGTCTTGGGGTATACTGTTGTTATATTATATGGGTAGCTCTTCGAGATTGAGAGTAAAAAGGTTGTCAGAGCAATGTTTTTTACCTGCATGAATATGGAAAGTCCTCTTCTTTTTCCTCCTCTAGCGGGGTGCATAGCCGAACAAGAACAGTGTGTAATTGAACACGCGTTTGCAGCATGTGATATGGAAGCCTTCTGACCAGCATTGCTTTACCACACTGCTGACTAAGCGGCACTGTGTAAGAGAGCGATCAAAAGCGATGTTTACTGGGCTCAGATAGACCTATACGCCCCATACTGCCATTGCTCAAAAAAGATCTCGAAATGAGAACAAAATTATCTTCCAACACAACAACCTCTCGTCCTCATGTGGAGAGAAGAGTGTTGGCTAGGATTGCTGAATATGGGTGGGATCTTTTCCTCTATACGCTCTGTTCTCCCACCGAGGCACTGACTGACTGCCATCTCAATCGATTGCTCAAGAATTGTCAGGCAGGCAAGGTCTATGAGTACTTGGATAAGGTCGTGGATGATCTGAAAATGTCAATTCGGGAGAAGGATGAAGAGCCGAGCTTCTCACAAAGCTTCTAACACAAACAATATAGAAGATTCTATGCGGTATTTTGGCTTCTGCCTCCTGTGTTCTCTTGCTGGTCGCAACCAACGGATCCAGGCTCGAAGTACCTGAATGCGCAGTTCATTGGGGAACCAACTTGTTACTGAGGACATACATCTTACTTAGTGGATGCACTAGTGCACCAGTTGCATGGACTGTGCACGTGGAACCGATAGACTGTCGGCCAAGCGGCAAGAAGTCGTCCGTAGTCGTCTTTTATCAAAAAATATCACTAGGAAATGAATTATAGTTCATATATTTTGGTCAATAACGGAACTTAATCGTGCATCAACCCAGTGTGAAATTTATCGGTTTGGCTCTCTAAGATTATTTTGCGATAATGATTAGCTTGTTTTCCACAAAAACAGAAATATTTTATTGCAATAATAACTTAAGAATACAGAAAACAACAAGACACCCCTAATAGCACACAAACAACCTCAAGAAACTAGCCTACACCCTCTCCAGCCCAAATTACCAAAAAGGCGCGAAAAACACAGTAATTTGCCACAACAGTAGTATCAAAGATTAAAAAAGTGCGCCAAAACAAATTTTAAACAATAGTTTTTGAAAAAAACTAGTTTTTGTAGTAAAAAGCCCGTAATACAGTTGACTTTCCCAACAAGCAAGAATATAAGTATAAACATGGGTTGTCTCTGCTCAAGCCTGAGAAATGGGCTGCTTTTTCTGCTTTTTGGCCAGTGCCTCGTCTATTTGCTTAAGTTGGCGCATCAGCTCCTGTTTGCGCTGATGCTTTTGGCTCTCCTCCTCTCGTTTTGGCTCCTTTGGGGGATCTGCAAGACTGGGAATGTTCATTTTTGTAGTAAGGTCATAATAAGGTTTGTGTTTTTGGCTACGAGTTTTCCTATTTTTGTTATTTTTTACCACAGCTTTTGTGGGTTTTCGCCGATTCTCATATTGATGTCTTTATAAGCATTTTTCGATTTAGAGACATAAATATCAAAGTCGACAAAAGACTACAAAGTTGAGGGTAAAAAGAGGGTCAAGTCAAGCGATTGAAAATGAAACTTGGAAAGGGTCACTATATCAAAGATCAAAAAGCAGTCAAAAATAGGAGTGGAACCTGAGAGGACGATAAACCAGAAAAATGACATTTTTCCAGGATGAATTTTACCTCAAACAGCTCACCTTTGCTTTTGGGCTTTGGTTTTTTTGGTGCTAAATCAACTGAACGCTTTTCTTTGGTGGTGCAGACACTTTCCAGAGCTGCGTCAATTTCCTCATCTTCCTCTAGACTATTGGAGGCCTTTGGGCTGTCCACATCAATGCCATCATCCATTGGCTGTGCGTGTGAAGATGTCTTTTTGGCTCGATTTCCAAGAGGAGCATTGCCTTCAGAAGACTGCAATGAGGAAGAACTGTCCGCAGAACTACTGCTCTTTTTCTTGTTTAGTGGGAAGGGAGGAGATCCAGCATCTGGAACATAAGCTTTTTAAATTTTTGCCATAAAATGCTTAAATCACTTTTCTGCGCGTCTAGCTTCTCCATGCCAGCATTAGCCCCATTTCTAGCATCAACCTTACCATCTGCACCATCATCATCTGAACTAATAGGGTCGGCAACTGGCGAGGGCACTCTTACTGCCGCTTGTTTTTGTTGTTTTTCCACAACTTTTGGCTCTGGCTCCTTTTTCTGCGTTCCTCTTCTTCTTCTGGACGAGGAAGCGGCAGAGGAAGAGGAGGAGGAAGCAGTGGAAGAGGTGGAAGACGATCTCCTCCTTCTCCTTCTTCTGTTCTCCTTGCTGGTGGCGTGACTGGAACTACAAAAACTACAGGCAATAGGCTTGAAAATAGTCTATAAACGACATGTAGACACACCCCAATCTCAAATCTTTAAAAATACGCTCAATATTGGGATCTTTTTAAGGATGTGTCTGGATTTCCCTCATGCCTAAACCTGTTTTTTCTCTGTCAATATGCCTACCTAGTACTTGGCTGCTGGGTGGAGCTGCGATAGGCGGCTGGAGCATCCTCTTCGTTGCTCTCAAAAAACTTGGTGACATCCAGTTTCTTGACCTTGGCTCCTTTGCCCTCCTCGTCACTGCTGTTGGGACTCCTCTCCTGCCTCTTCTTGGGGATTTTGAAAGCGGCCAGGTCTCCAGTCCTGACCGCAGACTCGGAGCGCTGCAGCAGGGAGCGAAGGGTGTTGGAGCCGAAAGACTTTCTAGCCCTTTTCTCACGTGGTGACAAGCTCCTCTGGGAGGAGTGGCGTCTGGAAATTAGGAGAGTTTTTTGGTGGAGCGAAAAAATGCAAGGTTTTTTACTCATTTTTTCTTCTCTAACATGATTTGCTTTGTTGTGACACGGCATTCAAATGTTAAACCACTTTTATGTTAAACCGCCCCAAAACTACCTTTTTTGAGTCCTTCTCCTGGAACTGGAATCACGACAGGGAGATCTGGACACACTTGAACACGAGGATATTTTGGAGGCTGAAGATGAGCCCCTTCTTCTTCTACTTTTGGAGGCCACAGGTCTCTCTTTGGCATTCTTCTTGTTGCTGCCCTCATTGTCGGAGGGGAAGGTGGCGGTGGAGGAGGCCGAAGAGGACACAGGCGAGCACGTCTCTCCTCTCGGCTTCCTGGCTTTGGATGTTGCCACTACTGCCTTGCTCCTGCTACTATTGCTTTTGGTGTGGTTGCTCTGAAGTAAGGTTGATCGAGGCTGAGAGCCTGAGGAACGGCTTTTGGAGCGAGCCCTCCGGTCTCTGGCCCAAGGATCCGAGCCATGCTTGCTCACTAGAGTGGGCCTATGCTGCTGCTGGTGGTTTGTGCGCTGGTGCTGGCCGCTACTAGAGTTAGAGAACACTGGTGACACAATACCTGAATTGAGATTTCCGAATATAAGAATGGGTATTAGATTATAAGTGGTAGCAGTGGAATAGGGCAAAAAATTCAACAATAGGGGACCAGGGCAAAAAATCTCCCTAGTAGTGGAATAGGACCGGCCCATTTAAGACAAACTTTGTAAAACAGTTTCATTTATTGAAAAAGACGCCTTCCTTACTCTACTCTGTGGACCACTGGTGGCCAAAATGTCCTCCGGAATCCGTATCTTACAGCACAATTTCAAAAAGATGTTTATTTGCCGGGTTATGACTACAACCCGCAGTAACCATATTTCGACCATCCAGCTTGTGGTCATATCTGAGCAATCAAGTCACATTTCAAAATTCTGCTTATAAATTCGGATTCTTGAGGACATTTCAGCTCCTCGAAATAAAAAATTACGTAAAATAGGTCCTTTTATAAATAAACAAGAGTAGTTAAAAAACATCTCTAAACCCCCACCAAACTAAAGCCTACTTTTGAGTTTCCTGCTGTTCCTGCTGGCTCTTTCATCCTCTTCCGAGGCGGAGCTTTGGGACCTCGACCTTGACCTGGTCCTGCCACTGCTTCTCCTGTATCTATTGTCCCTGTTGGAATGGACGGCGGAGTTTCTGTTGTGCCTTTTAGCCTGACTTAACTCCCCCAGCAGGGGGGTGGACGAGTCAGGACTTCGGATGGAGTCAATCAGGGAGGGGATCCTCCTGCTCCCTGGTCCAGTGATGGTCTTCCTCTGATGACCTGTCACTTCACTCTCCTCTGTGCTCTGCCCAGCTGTGAATGACCGTCGTTTAGAATCATTGACAGAAGGAGGAGAGGTTAGGCCTGGAGACAAGGAATCGTGTCTGAAAAATTTCTGGTCTTTTCTCGGGCATACACTACTTTTTTGAGCTCTTGATTTTGAGCATGTTATCAGTGCAATACCTTTTGAGTAAGGTAAAGAGCAGGTGTAAAAATTAATGCCGAAAAATTACTTTTCATTAGAAGACCTGTCTGCATTTTCTTCACTAGGTCTAGCTTTGTCTCCAACCACTCCAGCCTTTTTGTTGACTAGTTCCCTGGCCTGTCTCAGACCCCTTTCCCAGGCATCCTCAGGCTTGTTGACAGCTTTGGCGGGCGCTGGATTAGCTGCTAGACCGGCTGAAGCAAAGCTGGGCACCGAGTAGATCAGAGGGGAAGGTTTGCACAGGTTGGTCGTCTGGATGACCACTCTGGAGCCAGTGCTGAAAGAGGAAGAATTGGTGGATGGCCTTGGGGTGTGCAGCTTCTGGATCCAGTACTGCTTGTCCTGCAATATATTTTGGTATATTTTGGAGACAAAGGTGCAAAAAGACCCACACTTTCCGCTGGATGGAAAAACTTGCATCCTTCGCCCCAAGTACATGCTCCTCTCAAATAAAATTTGCAGACGCCCACGTCGGGAGATCTCTCTGAGGCTTTGACCGGCACAAAACTGCCTCTTGGCTGCATCGGAAACAATATTGGTGGGGGTCTGCTGCAGTCAAAAGTGGCCATCGGAAGAGGAGGCAATGCAGGAGGTGGGGGTGGCGAGTTCCTGATCACGGCGATTTCACTCTCGTCCGAGTCACTTTCCGTCAGTTCTCCGTCCTCTAGTTCAGCATCTTCGAGTGGTTTCTCCTTTTTGGGCTTGGCTTTGATGGATTTTGAGGGTAGGGGGTCAGTTTCGCCCTCATCGCTGATCATTTGGCTGGATACTTCGAGGAGTGGGTCGGGGCGTGGAGAGTTACCATTGGCTTTTTGGTTTTTGCCGTTTTCATCGTCGGAGTCATCTTCAGAACTGCTGATAGCTGTTATCTATAATGCGGAGGCGTGAAAATACAATAACGAAAGTGATATTTTGGCCCTACAGTCAAATTTCGATATAACTTAAGTAAATATGGTATCCCCCTCGCCCCTTCGGGGTAGGACAGTTGGCCATAGCTCTTTGATACCTTTAAATAAAGGTACCCATTTTGCCAGAATTTTATTATTCTGGTATCTCCGTGATCAAAATATCCTCAGGAATCCGAATCTTAAGAAAGAATTTCAAAAAGGTGCCTAGTTGCTGCGATATGATAACAAGTTGGTGCACCGGTATTTCAAACAGCGACCGTCTTACTTTTGGTCATACCTCGGCAACCAAGCAACCTATTGAAATTGCTGTTTTTATATTCAGATTCCTGAGCACATTTTAGGTTCTGGGGTGTCTTAGACAAAAATAATCCACACAAATATTTGTACTGGTATCAAAATAAAAGTAGTGAAAGGTTGCGTTGACGCAAACTGTCCTAAATTCCTAAAAAACAGGCTGGTGACTTTTGTCCTCCATAAATTTGTAGTAATCTCCTATAATAAACTACCTTGTCCAGCAGAATGTCGTCTAGATTTGCTCTTTCGACCATTTCCTCACTGACTTTTGGTTGAGTAGCTTTGATGGAATACTCCTCCTGAAAATCTTCGTCCTCGTCCTCGCCATAGTTGAGGTCGTTCTGGTCTAGGTGGATGACATTATCGTCCAGCATTATGTTCTCACTGCTGCACTTCTTCTCCTGCTGGTTCAATTCGGCTTCTGCTGGGGATTTGGCTGAAGCAGAGGAGGCAGACGAGGTAGAAGAGGATGACGAGGAAGAAGAAGAGGAACTGGAGGAAGACTCTTCAGAAACTAAATATTTTCGAAATATTTTCAAACGTTTTTTGTCTCGAAAAGAAATTTTATAACATACAAATACAGCGTGTCCCAAGAAAACACCGCCATTTCTTGAACTTTTTCACTCAAACTTTTTTACATGAAACTTTGTCATCTCTTTTATTCTTGATCATTTTTATTATTATCTTCTTATTTTCAGAAATCGTAACAAGCAAGAATCAAGATCTGCGAGCAGCTTTCATTCTTTTGAATCAAAAATAAACAAGATCGCTATCTTTAAGTTTTGTTGGGTGTCCAGCTCTTGTTGTGGTGAAATGTGATAAAACCTGTACAAAATTGCCTTTCCCTCGCGCTCGCTCAATTTTTGGGAGACCTCGTAGTGAATTTTATGGACTAGCAGCTTTGAAATAAAATATTGAAATAGAAACAGGTACCAAAATTAAACCACGGCGGAAACACTGCTGGCTCTAACCTGGGAATTCAGCCCAACGGATACAAAACCACTACACCATCAAGGCTCTCAATTGTAAGACTTTTTCACAGAGTCTACATTCAAAGAACTTAGATACTCCAGCCAATATAAAAGAGATTTGCAGGCAGTATCTTATCTTTTTTGGTATTATGTTTTGCCAATGTCGATTGTGTCAAGTTAAAGGGGCATGCTCACGCTGAATGGGATTTGAATGTGGGGGTATGAGCTGGGATAAGTAGAAACCATCCCTATACATGTGATACTTTTTGTTGTCTCCAAGACATCTTGCCAGTATTGACCTTGTCATAACATCGAAAATTTCTCAATCCGTCCAGAAGACCATCGTTTTCACGTAAAAAGAAAGAAATTCAGGTTAAGTAACCGGAAAAGCTGAAGTTTATTCTTTTTACTAAAAATGCTGATCTTATGGACCAATTGAGATATTTTTGGTGTTTTTACAAGGTAAATCCTGGCAAAAGAACAGGAAGTGTTGAATTGCGAAAACAATTAGAACTAAGAAAGGTAAAAGCAAGATAGTTTTCATTTTTCCCAGCTGGTACCACAATATCTCAAAATGGTGACCACTCAAAATTGAGCTCTTGACCTCACCTCAACTTTGAGTGATCATCATCTTGGAATACTATTTTGAGGAGTCCGAAAATGACCACCATTAATGTATCTGAAATCAAGGACTACATTTTGGATGGTCATTTTTGCCACGACCAAAACAGTATTTCAAGATGGCGACTACGCAAAATGACGCTAAGGTCAAGGGCTCAATGTTGAGTGGTCCAACTTGAAATGCTGTTTTGGCTACTCCAAACAGGGCAATCTATAAGTACATTACCCATCAAAATGTAGCTGAGATTCAGAGCTACATTTTCTGTAAATATGTGTTGGTAAGTTGACAGGACTGAAACGTGCCAATGACCAATAGAAATAATGTCTACTGATATTAATCCGAAAAGGCCTACCTTCTCCCTGTTCTTCTCCATTCAAAGAGACCTCATCTTGGGCCAGACCTAGCTGTTCACCCTCTTGTTCCATGTCCATATTATTACAGCTGTCAGTCTGAAAATCAAAAGGTTTAATACCAAGTCCAAAAACGACATAAAACTGCTTTTAAATGGTCCTACTCAATGCAAAAAACCTACAAAAAGGTGTGTTTGACTACTAATCAACCCAAAAATATCAAATACTCATAATAAGAATGGTGCTTTGCTAGCCAAGAACAGCACAACCAAGCATTACTAGCCAATCAGGGCCTCAATAGCCATAACTACAACACACTTTTACTCACACATTTTACACTTTTTTCATTATACTTGAAGAAAAAAGGAGAAGGAGGAAGAACACATTTTTGCGAATTAACATGGAGAAGAACCGCAATTCTAGCCTTGGCCGGCCTTGAGGGCAGAAATATGGACACAAAATGTTGGGATCACATTCATTTTTGAAGTTGTTTGGAAAGAAGGTTGCTTTTGCATTTGTGTTTGGCAAAAAAAGCTTTGATATTTGGCTTGAACTAATTTTATAGTAAGACTTTAGGCATATTTGGCTATGCAAGTGAAATAAATTATTGCTAGGGGACCACAAATTCCACTATACAATAGCAATTATGGTAGTGGTGGTGGTTTTGCCAGCAAGGCTGTTTTGTTTGTTGAATATTCACTTCCTAGCAACCCACAAATCAATAGGTTTATTCAGCTGAGGCTTTCCCGCCGGGACAAATCTGCTGTTCGAACAATTTTTATGGACATTTGAAAGAGGTGCTACTAATCAAATCGAGGCCATTTAGGCTAAATTTCGCTATATTGTCTCCACCCAAATGTGTGTTTTGACCACTTTTTCGAGCATCTCATGTCTTTATTAGGCTAGAAAACATGTTTTTAGGCGGCGGATGGACATTTTTAGGTAAAACTTTTGACCAGATACTGAATGGTCCCCCAAGGTAAACTTCTCATTTATAGGCACTATATTTATGAAATTCTATTCAGGCCCCCCTTAGGCTTAAAGTTAGACTCAAACCAATAGTAGACCGACCTATGTTAGCCCCGCCACGCAAATTTACCATGAGAATTGAGCTTTGTAGAATTTCATAAATATAGTACCTATAATTGAGAAGATTACCTTGGGGGACCAAGGCTAAAAGACAATTTTTGGTCATAACTTTTTTCGAAATTTATCCATCCACCGCTTAAAAACGTGTTTTCTAACCTAATAAAGAACAGGTATGCTCGAGAAAGTGAGAAAAAGACAATTTTGCGGGACGCGATATAACCAATTCCTGTGGCCATTCAAATAACGCCAAACTCTCCCCCCCTCCCTTTACCTATTTCGTAGATATGTTTGTGTGTGCATCTCAATCGCAAGCCCTCAACCTCAAACCCTAAGCTTGAAAAAATAGAGATGCGCGCACAGACCTACCTGCGAGATGAATCCGAGCAATGTTCTTAATCATACATGCACTCAGAGTCATTTTTTGCCATGTTGCAAAAATAATAACATGGTAGGGTACTTATATAAGGTAAGGTGTCCACCTTGGGTGGACCAAGGCAAAAAGACAATTTTTACAAAAAAGATGTTGGTGCCTATGTATGAACCTATATACTTTAAAAAAATACGAGTACTTGTGCACTTGGGGGCCCTTTTCCTATTTAACGTCTCCTAAATAACTTTCATACGCTAGAAACGATGAAAAAGTTGTTTTCCGACACTTTTCTTACTAAACAGCTAAGTTTTCAAACAAAAATTTCACCAAATTTGACTTTTTGCCTTGGTCCCCCAAGGCAAATTACATTACAAAACTACGCTATTGTGTTCTTCTACTATGTTTTGGCTACTGGAACTGCGCAAAAAGAGCCTCTAATGCATTTTTGATCAAGAGTCTTGCTCGGATTCATCTCTAAGGTAAGTCTGT
>JAKMXJ010035500.1:0-11447 GCA_029339935.1 Anguina tritici
ATTTGCTAAATAAAACAAAATAAACGCAATGGAAAAGCAAAAAAATGTAACAAAAAAGGTTACGCGGATAAAGGATAAGAACCGATCATTTTGATACTAAACTGGAATAAAAATACAAGTAAGTGTGCACCCAGTGAGATTCTAAACACCAACCACAACATTGGCTATGCGTATATGAAGTTCCTTGTCCTTTAAGTTGATTGATTGTGGTCGGTAGCTGGGGCTCGGCTTATAGAAAGATCGGCTTATAGAGGGCTCATCGTATATATATTAATACAGAAATGTACAAAGGACAAAGAGCCTGTACTAAAATAAATCGACATAAAATCGTTGGACCAAAATTTGTCTAAAACACAAATCTCTTTTCTAGGTCAGGACAACATCTAACTTTTGTGATGTTCATCCCATATAAATATGTGTATAAAAGTCCTACTCCTTCCTCCTCCACTCTTAAAAGGAACAGCTCTGCCCTCTCAACAATAGTTGCCACCTCAATTATTATGTCAAACACGTGAGTGGCAGCAAAATTGGCCCCATCACCGACAACTAAAATGAATAAGGCAAAAGAGAAAAAAGGGATTTGTCCTGGAAACATCGTTGAGTGGCTGGGCAGCAATTCTTGGACAGGGGGAAGTGATGCAACAAAGGGGAAATTGATAAGCAAACACAGGCTATTACACCAACTCACAATAGTGGCGTTGCTGAATGCCGGCATTTGGCTATTTAAATAAGCGGCGCTACTAAGGTATAATTCCCATCCCCCTCCCCCGCTAATAAGTTCCCTTCAAAATCAGGTTTTCACGTCTCCTAAGCAATGTTTATACGCTGAAAACGATAAAAGGGGTGTTTTATGACATTCTCCTACATAGAAAGTCGATCTTTTCGAAAAAGCAGTTTTGACTGATGATTGGCTTTTGCGGTGGGGGATCAAGGTAAACCAAGGAATCGCATCCTATTCTTTGACCAGTCATGCCTTCAATGCGGCGATTGAGTCATGGAGCTTAGAGCAGACCTTTGAGTGGAGCTAGGGCTGGCAGAAATAGGCCGTCAAATGACGAAAAAGTTTAACAAAAATGGTTAAACACAAAAAAACATGAATAATGCACTGGATGAATCATCTTTCATCCTCCCTTTCTTTTGCCCGACTTTGCTAGTGAATAAAAGAAAAAATTTACATTGCATACCAAAGAGGAAGTTTAGTGCTACAAAACTGTGTGTTTGGATCTTTTTTAGAAAATAAATTTTGGGCACCATCCCATTATACTACCCCTAAAGAATTGCAGTAGAATGAGAGAGCTGCATTGGGAGGGAAAGGAGGGTAGAATGGGGTGGGACTACTTTGTAAACCCCCTTTCATAAAGTTTTTTAGGTTTGGGGCGGGAGGAAGGATGTTTACAATGGAATAGCGGCATTTTCTTCTAAAAAAAAGCTACAAGTTTGTCTCCGAAGTTTTGAAACACTAGTTACTTACAAGACAACCACCTGAGCTAGGCTTCACGAGACAAATCCGGTCCATTGGATAGAAAAACAAGGCTTAACTTAAATCTGTTCAGATCTTCGACCGGTGGCAGGATAAGTTGGAGAAGGGGAGTTGGTATCGCGGGTTTGAGAAGCCACGTAAAGGTGTCACAGGGACACCAGTGCATTTTTGGCGCTATGCATTTAGGAATAAAATTTTTTGAAAGGTGTGTTTTAACGTCTCCTAAGCAAATCCTGCACGTTAAAAAGGTGGTTTAAGACACTTTCCCACATTAAAAGTGGATTTTTTGGAAAAAAAAATTTTGACCAAAAATTCCCCAGGTCCCCCAAGGTAAATCACCTGTGGCGAGCACCTGGATGCCCCTAAAAGGCAAAAAATAGGATTTGAAAATAGTTTCGTTGACTGGGACCCACCGTATATAGTGACTCTGGTATGCATGCTTTTTCATGCATCCAGGGCTATTTCCGAGTGGTTTATGTCCCAGGTATGTTCGCGTGTGCCAGGGCGGTGCCGGATGTTCCGTTTTCAGTTCCGATTTCCGGTAAAATAGACTGAAAACCGGAATGATATAAGCCTATTTTGAATCGAGGAAAAAAGGTTCATGAGTGTAAAAACTCGCAAAAATTTCCGATTTCCACATTCCGGTACTTTTACAGTTTCGGTTTCTGTCTTCTGGTCCGGTAAATTTAGGTTTTTCTCATTCCGTTTTCACTTCCGGTTTTTTTCTGAATCCGGCGCAGCCATGGTGTGAGCGCATCTCAACCCCAAGTATCCAAGCCCCGGGGGAAGCGTACCCTCCAGGTATTCTCCAAATGTGATCTACCTTGGGGGACCAAGGCAAAAAGTAATTTTTGACCAAAAAATTTTGTTTGAAAAAATCTACTTTTTCTGCAGGAAATTGTATAAAAAGACCCTTTTTATTGTTCTTAGCGTTTAGAAATTGCTTAGGAGTCCATAAAACACATTTTTCATAAAATTTCATTTGGGGGTTTAGAACAATAGCGCCGCATTTTTAAGAAGGTACTTAAATAAGAGGTAAATTTTGTAAAGACAAAAGACCCCAAATTTTTTGATTTTTTGTCTGATAGTTTTTTATGTCAGTCGTCTTATTAGTTATTTCAAAATAAAAAATGGAAAAAATGGGCGAGATCTTATATTATTCTAATTTTTCCAGGAGATCCTTGTGAAGATAATGAATTCCTAAAAAATTCGAAAGCATTCTTTTCTTTTTTTTCAACTGAGGTTCACCTCTCGTCACAACTTGTCCTACCTTGGGCCCGAGATGTCAACGAATTTAGTTTAAAGTAATGTACTAGCTATGCAATAAGATACACCACTATTTATCCAGTGAAGAACTAACTCCCATGGTTCCTATTTGTTGGAGAGTGAAGAAGATTAATTGGAGAGTGAAGATATTGTTGCTAAATTCGAGGGAGTTGTGTATATACCGTACCAAGAAACACATTCCAAAGCATCTTATTGCCAGATGTTTATACGAAAATTTGTCCAAATCATGGCTTACCAAATCACATTTCAGCCAATTTCACACACATTGACAACAAAAACTTATAATAGAAGAGAGAGTAACAAAAAACAATTGTGAGTCATCACTTCAACAATCATCGCCTCAACCCGCCACCCCATCTCCATTGTCCACATTCTGATGACCAATAAGGCCATGGTTCCGATCTTAATATTTCTAAAATAAGTTAACCAAAAAAATATATTTTTCTCACGAAAATAAGTACATTCCGCAATCAACTCAAAAATTGCTTTCGAACAGTTCGCTCTACACCAACCAAATTAAAACGATTTATTTTCGATCATATTGTTTTTCCTTTTCAACCTTTTTCCGAGGTTTCTGAACTTTCATAAAAAAATTGTACATTACGACGCAATTTTTATCGATATTGACTCGGACCTAGAGAAGCGCTTCTACTTGCAGCGAATTTCTTTTACCAGCCCACTACACCTTGCACAACTAGAAGGCTAGTTCCACGAAAACATTAGCCTGCTGAATGGAGAAAATAGTGCTGACGGGTCGGTAGAGATGTGGAAGCCAGTCGTTATCCTAAAGAAGCACTTTAAAAATCCCTTACACAGTTCGCAAGACTTGCTTTTAAAATCTTCTGCTTTTCTGATTCCATTGAACTCCTCTGCAAAATGATCCCTGTAGAAATTCTACCTTCTAGTTTGAGACATAGGGTTAGAGATAAGCACTAAAAATGATTCAAGAATAACAGTGTAAAACAAATGAAACAAAATGAATAGGCAAGAAATTCAAATGAAAAACTGCGCCGCACGCAAAATTTTTCGAATATTTTCTCACATTTTGGAGTTATTTTGAAAAATAAATACCAATAAGTACAGAAGCCGAAAATAAGTACAAATCTGATAAATAAGTACAGATGGGAGCGCTGAATAGGACCAATCAATTAATCCACATCGAAACATCATCTCCTGGCCACCACCAATAGGGCACATATGCTGGCCAGCACTCTCAAAGATTTTATGGACTAACACAAAAGGGTATAACTACTTCAAAAGAAGTGGAGGAGGCCATTGTTATCCACTCTGACCAGTGCTGTAAATGGCTAGTTGTTGTTGGCCTGTATGTTACTGGCATGCTGACCCAAATTAGTAAAAATTGATTTGTTTGTTATCAGCGGTGGCCACCTTCTCTCCATCCAGTCAAAAAAACTTTTGATCGTCGTTCACTTCTTCTTCATTTTTGGTAGGGAAATCAGGAAGAAGAGTAAATTGCGCTCTTTTCGGTTTATTTTGGAGTTGCCGTCGGCGGTGTTCTTTTTCTGTGAAGTTTGCTGAATTGGTGCAGAGGAGTAAGGATAAAGAAGTAATAATGATTGGTGGGTGCGAATACATGCCAATAATCAAGACAATCATATTATTTAAAAAAACAAGACCAAGTCGCCAACTTGATCTTTTATATTTAAGTTCTTCTTCTTTATCAAGCAATTATAGTTGTTTTAGCATGTGAGTGAATTAGAACGTCAAATTAATCAATTAACTAATTTCAACGGGATCTTCAAATTGACTCGTAAAATCTAAAATTTCAATGGCAAATTTCACCATGCCTTCCCTATCCGACCCAACCAAGGGCATTTAAACTAGCTAATAAAGTAAAAATATTGGCTGAAAAGAGCGAGGTGAAATAGATCCCGGAGAAGTGAACATGATCTTTTTCGATCCTCCATACATCTAAAATCACCGAATAAAAACATAACAGTAAATAGCTCCTTGTGCGAAAAGCAGTTCTAATGTCGAAAAATGGTGAAAAAATCAATAAATGACTAAAAATTCAAATTCTACACGCAAAATCGACCTAAGATGAGGCAAGAAATAAATTAGGCGCTGAATTTTAGAAAGTAGGCACCAATTCAAATGGCACATGAAATTGGCGCCAAATTGCATCCCATAGGTCTCAGGTTAAATTCCAGCAATCAAGTTCCACCGTCAAAAAGTGCACATCTAGATCTAAAATCACATGGATAACACAAAAAAATGTTTTCAGCACCATCTTTTACAGAGGTGCTTGATTTTCAGGTGGATGACATTGATTTGACAAAGAAGCCGGCTTTCTGGACACATGAACTTTGTTTCGCTGTTTTAGTGTGTTGAAAGAGCAATTCCCTCAAAAATAGCCAAAATTCAATTTTCTTCATTTTTTGAATTTCAGTAATTTTTTAAGAGAATTGATTTTTCAAGAGGTCTCAACACTCTTATATTCAAAAAAATTTCTGTAAAATGTACTTGCTCTAAAACACAGTCCTAACATGTTGTTACAGCGCTCAATACTCAATCAAACTAGTGACCAGCTAAAATGATGAAAATGGTTGTCAGCTTCTCAAAGATGACCTCACACGTGTTTGCAGCCAAATGCTGACTATTCTTTCACCACGAACAGGTAAACAAAGTCCAGAATACCCCTTTTCGCGTTTTCCGCGTGATTTTAGATCTAGATGTGCATCTTCGACAAAAAAGTGAAAGTTCGTATTTCCAGGTGGAATTTAACCTGAGACCTATGGGATGCGGATATAAAGTGTACCCTCACTCCCATTGATAACAACCTATTTATTTGATATGGCACATACAAGAAATGTTTGTAAATCTGGAAATAAAAACTATAAGAATTGATCCTCTAGCACAAACTGGAACTTATGTGTATTTGCAGGAAAGAAAAACATGTAAAATAAACAAACAAATAAATGAAAAGCCTTACTCAAGCTGACCACCACTGATTAATCATGGAGAAGAAGAACGACGTAAAGACCAAAAGTAACACATCAAAGCCTTTGATCATCTAGCACCTCTCCCCTTTCTTCAGCCACTAATAAGTCTTATATCTGCAGGATGCAACAAAGAAACGGAGAGTAATATGTGTCAGCCTTGTCTTTTGCAATCGGAGTAAACCACTAATCAGCGACGACCTGTCGTTGTCGTCGGTAGCATCATGTGCCCAGAGCGGATTTCCTGTGTTTTGCTTGTTGTCCCTCAGCTTCTTGAGCGCTCATGAACATAACTTTAACAACTCGATTAAACAAAGCTTTTGTTGGATAAAATGTTTTTCATGGATCCTTGTGTCGTGAATTCTCTCTGAATTTACGATTTTTCGCAAACTTTTTTCTCTTTGCCTGATAAATTCTTAGTTTTTCTATCCATTTTCTTTTCTGGCCAGACATCCTTTCAAAATATATTCCAAAAACGCATATACTCAAAAGGCAAGGCAAAAATTCTGCGGGATAAAATAAGTAATGGATTAACACGGAACCACGAACTATGAAACGACTAAAAAATACCATAAGGATGTTTGAAATGAAAAGCAAAATCCAAATTTATTTTATATCCATAAGAATGAGTGTTGCCCGTGAATTCGAACATTTGAAATTGAAAGTGACGGGCGTGTGGATGCACCTTCAACCAAGCATGACTGCACCATACACAGCAAATATATAAAGAATGTAACGAGGGTTTGCAAAATGATTCGTAGGGACCAGCAGAGAATAGAACATAAATGCAATAAAACAGAAGCAACAACACTTTTTACTACATTAAACAGCAAAAAAAACATTTCGGTGGCGTAGATTTTCAAGATCCAGACTTCTTTCTCATGCCCTTAACAATTGAAAGCATTTTCTTGAAAAAGCCCGTCTCCTGGACAACGTTCTGGTGTTGAAAGGGAAGGATGTCTAAAGAAATATTATACTGGCCAAATGTAAAGGCATCGAACGGTAGACCATCTTACCGTGCGTCCAACTTTCCAAACTTGGTTTCACCACTTCGTGATTAAACTGAGTAGAACATATCGTATAGCTCATCAATATAGGTGTTCCCTTGGTGATTGCTGGTCCAGCAGCCGAGGAACATTGATCTGCATTATTGTAGCCACAATTCTTGTTGCCATCATTGTGATCACCATTCTCGTAGGATGTGTTCGACGTGTCAATTACAATGTCATCCAGCGTCTTAAGTAAAAATTTTATCAAGCATATTCCAGTGCTTTCAGGACTAACACCAATAATTCGATCGACAACTTCTTGAGGGACCCAATTATTTACCCTATATTTTAAAGAATACCCGATTATAATATCGAGACTAAGGTCACTGGAAAATAGCTCTGCATGGACGAAACATGTGTGCATAATGAGTTTCTATACGCCGTGGGTCACCGCAATCAAAACTATGCTCATACTCTATTTCTTAAATTTTTGTAGCATCCAGGTGCCCTATTGGAGGTTTACCTTGGGCAACGAAGGCAAGAAGTAAATTTTAGACAAAAAATAATTTTCAAAAAATCCACAACTTATCTAGGAAAAAGTCTCGAAAACTTTTTGGCTTATAATAGTTACTTTCGATAGTTTGGAAGGTACGGACCCAAAATTGATAAAAGTATCCCAAGGGTGCCAGACAAAATAGGCTTAAAAGAGGTTTCCAACGATAAGTAAAAGTCAAATCTTGAGTTAGTTTAGAAAACACTAGTAATTCCAAAAAACGGTAGTTTGTCTTGGCTGACCTCATCTGTTGGCTCGATTACACTTTCGTCCACGATCTCACCATCTTCCACGCTAACGTTGGACCTACGGATCTTTTTGATCGACGACGGGCGGCCACTGTTTGATGAAGCTCTCCTTTCTTCCATCCTGCGACGGTGGTCGTTTTGTTTGTCAAGCTCATACTGATGAGCAGCCACAAACTCGTTCCATGGAGGTATGCGGAAATTTTCCGGCTGAAAATAGAAAGAACATTCGCTGGTGACCCCTGGCCAAAGTAACTTGACTAACGTCGTTGAGCCTTTTGTCTTCTAGATTAAAACCACGGTAGCGAATCATTTTTTCGGAGTCAATCACTTCCTTTGCTGAAAATGTTGACATGAAATAGAATTCACAGAAAAGAAGGTCTGTTTCATAACGTACTCTTTTCGCCATCAGTTCCTTCAACTCGCTCTGTGGCAAAGAAATCGAGCGTAGACTTCTCGACTGCTCTGAATTATTGTAACGTTAATCAGAACTAACTCAAACAATAGATGTTTCAAGTACCTTTTTAAATAGGCCGGCGGATACCCCTGGATGAAGCCTGCAAAAAAAACCACGGTTAGAAAAAACAGAAAAAATTTGTAGAAAAAACCTTTCTTCCTCATTCGAAAAATCCACTCAGGTATGTCGTCGCGCTTGATGCCCAATGCTTGACGCAAGGAGTCACTGATAATACCAGGAACAAATGACTTTTTTGTGCCATCCAACTGTTCATGAATTCGAGGACCACCTTGATTACTACGGAAGCTGGAGCGATTACGAGAAATCCTACGGTTGTCTCGTGGCTCAGTGCACTCATTTAACTGATGCTCTCCCTGGCAATTGAAACACGCAGGCTAAAAGGTTTTAAGTGAGAAGTGGCAAACAGCGTAACCTCCTTTATTTATTAGTCGAAGGGAACAAAAGCACTTACTCCCTTCTTTGCTTTTTTTGCTTCAGGTGTCAAATGAGAACAGATGCTGGACAAATCTAATTTACCCCTAAACATAAAAGAACAGCATGATTGGAACAAGAAAAAGAAAAGTACCCATCCTTAGATGACATGAATGCGCTATTTTCCTGTTCCTTACACTGTTCCGTATCGATAATGAAGGAGCTAAACAGGGCCTTAATATACAGGACAAAATAGATAAAATACAAAAAAATTGCCTGTCTTCTTGGTAGGTACAGACGATATCTGAAGAATCGAAGCCACTACCTTCGCTTTCTTCAGTGGATTCATCTCTAAAAAACATTAGTTATTACAATTTTTCGAAATGGAATCAGTTATTATGCACTGTATTTAACCGAGGAGATAATTGCAGTCAAGACTTACAGATCTACAACCAAAGTCTCGTTACTTTTGCGCTTCATCTCCTATTTTGAATCAGATTTATATTTGGCAATGTCCACTTTGCTCTCCCTATAAAGAACTCATTGGGTTAGTTGTTGAACAATGAGGGTGATATCATATCAAGAGTTCGATAATACACGGAGATTATAAAAGTTCTTCGAAATCTGATTGACAACCTCATCGAGCCACAAAGCGACCAAACCCTGTTGGTTTAGCTTCATAATTGTTTTTGTCTCTTTGGCAATCAATTTTGGCTACTTTCCAGCAAACTTTGGCGCCGTTTTGAAAGTCATTATATTAGTTTTGCAAGCCTACTTCGAAAAATTTCTGTGGAAGAGACTGTAATTTTCACTACTCGTTCTATTCCACTTTCTATGGTAAAAACTATTTTTTTAGAATTCAGCATCACGATATGAGCAAAAGTGAAGGCAAAGAAGCGAAAAATATGGAGTGGATGTATGAGGGGCCGAAATCAAATGTCAATCGAGAAGACTATCTTTTGGGCAAGAAGGTGCTTTTTTATTTACGGCAAAACTTTCATTATTGGTATCATGTAATCTAGCATCAGATTGCTATTCTGTAAATACGAATATCTTTATGCTTCTCCACGCTTACTGTGTTATTTCCAGATTGACAAAAACTATGAGCTCTTCTCAGATGTTGTTATCAAGGACCAGGCTGAAGAACAGAAAGACGAACTTTTCCGCAAAAGTAGAACTCAACCTTCTGCCTCTTCTCAGTCGAAGGAAAAGGCTTCGAAGATATCAGCGCTAGAACTTTCTATTGTTAGAACAGAGGATCCCTTAGTTGCCCTTAAGGTTATCTGTGACCTTGATTATTTAAAACAGCTATTAATTTTTTTCGATTTACAGATGCGTGAAGAACAAAAAAAGCGTGAGATGTTCGAAAATCCAGTGCTAAAGCTCAAAGCGCAGAGGGTGTTAAAGGAAGCCTACGAGAAACAGATGATGCACAAGAAAGGAAAAAAGGAAAAGAAACACAAAAGAGCTAAAACGCGTTCATCTTCTGATTCGTCAGAGGATCATAAAAAAGTAAGTCGAGAGTTCTTGGAAAGGTTTGCTTACTTTTTCCTCTTCCAAACCTATTTTTTCCAGCGAAAGCGAAGTTCTGCTAGCAGTGATAAACGTCATGTGACAAGGAATTCTTCACCTCGTTCTTCTTCAAGGACTGAGCGAAGAGACGACAAAACTGTGCGCAAACCACGATCTCCCGTAGATGAGCGTCACAGAATAAGAAGTCCAGTTCGAACATACAGCTCGTCTAAGCAGCACAGCAATTCGTATCGCCGTTCTGAGAAGATCCAAAAGCCAGTTAGAGAAGAAAAGGTGAGTAGAAGTGGTGAGGAGGCGGCCCTTGATATAACGCCCCCAAGGGGTGGAGGCATTCATGTACCTTTAGGGACCCTAGTTAAGGTCCCATACCTCCCCAACCCCTACATACCTGAAACATAAATAACTCGAAAGTGACTCTGGACGCATAAAAATGGCATTCATACCAGAGTTTCTTTGAGCGGTAGGCCCCAGTTAACAAAATTGTGTCCAATTCCACCTTTTTGGGGTATTTGGTGGTGGAATCAACGTTTTGGTCTCTGCAAATCGTATTCAGCAAATAATTTTTAGTGGGGTTCCATGACTGGGTTTGTTTGCCCATTGGGGGACGTTACCCAAAAGGGATAAAATTACTGTTTCCGGGTAACGGCCATACGCCGAAATTAACCCTTCGTAGATGCCAGGGTACGATCCCGACATAACCTAATGCTTTATAAGGGTTGCTCTTATAAACAGTAATCTAAAATTTTCAGCCAACCTCTTCTCATCCAAGTAAGTCTTCGAGAGCAGAGGAGTTAGAAGCAAAGCGTGCTGAGATGTTATACAACGCCAAATGGAGAGATGAAGTCAGAAATGAGACGATTGAGAAGGCAGCTACTAAACTACGCAAAGAGGAGGAGCAGTTTGATAAAGTTAACCCAGCTTTTTTGAAGTAAGTAAATATTTGACGCCGTCTTTCGATTAACGTTAATTCGTTTCTTAGGCCACTCCTGCAATCGGCTGCAAGCTCATCAGCATCAGTCGAGAAAAGGCTTCAAAGCAAAAAGAAGAATTTGCAGAGATCACATGATTACATGGAACGATCATTCACATCTCGTAAATAGGTAGATAGATACCCAACTTGACTGTTTGTTGTAAAGCTGCTTTGTCTAAAATTAAAGGGATAGTACCACAGTCGGAAGGGCCTGAAGCACTTTTTCGAAGTTCAGCACCGAATTTTTCAAACGAGTAGCTATGGTGGTGATACCATTCAGAAAAGTTGAATTAGTCGAACCTAGGTTTTCTGACTTGATTCATTTTGCAAAAGAGCACTTTGGTTGAACAGCTAGAGCTCGCATTTAATTGTACATGAATTCGTTCTTCCGCCGATCGACAGTGTATGACTGCGACTTATAGCGTGGTCAGATAGAAGTCAGGTCCTAGACGAAATTTAGGATTGATAATTCTAAAACACAGATGAATTCTTGTGTCGGCCACCAAAGGAGCTTCCCCCCTGTACCAGGAGTTTGACAGCT
>JAKMXJ010035549.1:0-13551 GCA_029339935.1 Anguina tritici
CATAATACAGCGAATTTTGCTGTGATTAGGCGTCCTCGTGGTCAGGGATAAACAAATCCTAACCAAAAAAGCACTAGCTGTGCAAAAGTTGCGTTAAACTGCGAAATATCCATCACTTTCAAACCCCCAAACCCCCATTTATATTTTGTAGTCTGCACACTATTTTCCTTTATCACAAATAAATAGCTAAGCACTAATTGGAAAGAGGAAAAATAGAGCTTTCCATTGATAGGTCATAGGTATATATGAGTCATGAAAACAGCTATGAAAAAGGCAGTTGAGAAAAAGCGCCGATAATATTCCCCAATATTTGCTGACCTGATATCCCTCCAAAGGTTTTCCAACAGCTTTGGCCAAATTTGTAGTGTTATCACTAAACATCAAATCAACCATTTTTGAAATGGAACAGTAATTTGCTAGTCTGCAAACCTTAAGATAGGCACGGCTCCAACTTCTGTGGATAGCATTCCTACCTGTCAAACATAATTGTTACTGTTCGTTGGGTTCTTAGAGTGTTGAAAAAAGTCACCGCAATCCTTTTAGCATTCTTCATAACCTTGTCTATAGAAGTCAAAAGTTCTGTGGACACTCTCTCGCCCAGCAAGATGACTGTTTTCACAGATGGCAGCGATATTTTTTGGGTGCGAGCCATGCTTAGCAAAAGACGAAGAGCGGCCGCATTGGACAACAGGTTTGTACACCTCAATTATAGTTCAAAGTGGGGGTTTTCATTGCAAGTACAGCTTACTGGTATTTATTAATGGAATTGAAAAGCAATCTGGGCAGTGGAGATGGTTCAGAGAAGACTGAACAAGATTCTGTGAGGAAGGGAGTGAGGGCCACTAAACAGAACACTGGAATTCGGAACATGGGCAGGGCACACGACAGAATGGTCTGAATAAAGATATAAAAATGTGGCGCTATCCCTTGTGACCCGTCTTACAGAGCCGGAATGACGGGAATGTTGGATTGGCGAGGCATATGTACACATCACAACTAATTTTACTTAGTCTGTGTGCAATGCAATAAATATTTGTTTAAAACATATTTACTGGAAAGAGGCTACCTCGCAGGAGACCGAGATAACTTTTAGTCCGAGTCAGGAGTGGGACCCCGACTTTTAGATTTGACACAGCGGGCCCTAGCGTATGTTATTTTTGCTTGGATCAGAAACATTTTTATGCACCTGAGACACTGTTTTTGCAACACATATTATTTATGCGATACTTTGCTCCACAAATGGCAATATGTTGGGTATTGTCATTCTAATTGTCTGTTGTCTCGCAGCGATTCCTTTCTGCTGTCTTTGTCCTGCTAGTATATTTGCAGGACTTTTTTTGGTTATATCAGTCTTGTGTGGGATAAAGAAATAAGATAGTCGTGCGTCTCTCTCTTGCTCTCCTGTCTATTGCTCTCTTCCTGTCTTCCTCCCAGCTAGGACTCAACACAATGCGATATATTTTGAGAGAAAGTTTTCAAGAATTTTAGTCAACCTTTTTTGCCATGCGATATATCACATCGCCTCCAGCCCTAGTACCGACTACTTATGGCTTTCTCTCGGGGTTTTTCGACTTTAGAAAAAGTCGACATTTTGACGAGAAAATTATTTTTTGGAAAGTCACTCCAAATACTAGAATTTCTATCTGAAATTTTAATTTCAGTTCTGTTCCAAATTATTAGTGCTTACTGAGATACCATCAAAAGTTGGTGAATGGTGAACTTTCTTGAATGGTGTACTCAAAATGGTCATATCTCGGCAACAGCTAATAATTTCAACCAGATCTCAATGGATCTGAATTCTGATCTCAATTCAGATTTCTTTTTTGAAAATTTAAAAAAGCCCGAAAAAATAGGTAATTGATAACCTATGTAGGTGATCCTTTACCGGAAAAAAGAGTTTTCAATAATAATTCGAGTAATTTAGTATCTGATTTAAATAACATCCACCTCTCGGCGTATGCAAATAGCATTCGCAGCAATCCTGCAGCCGTTGATCAGTTGGTAGTGGGTCAGTCCCACAGCTTTGGGAGCTGCTGTAGAGCCCTAAACAAACCATTACCGCTAATTTCCCCCAAATTCAAATGCCCACCAGAGTGAATTGAATGGCCGCCAACTTGTGGCAGTTCCATTGCGCGTAGTCGGGCAGTTTCTCGATTCTCTCCTTGGTGCTTTTGCCGAAGATCTCGGACAATGTGAAAGTGCCACTTAAATTGGATGTATCAATTTCCAAAAAGACACTTCCTTCACTGCTCACGCATGTTTGTGGTCCTCATCCGCCAGTATTACGTGGGTCAGTTTGGGCAAGGCCTTACACTTGGTGTGTCCTCTGGGACTTGCCTGCAGTTCAGGGCAACATTCCAAAACCAGGTTATTTGCCCAGTCAGAACCTCCATTTGGGGAGAACAGCACGACAGCACGGAATTGGCCCTGCAAATATTTGGTAATGCCGACCTGCAAACAGTCCTACTGTTTACCAGTTCTAGGAGATGTTTCAGCTGATCTGAGTGGTTGAAGTTGGGGCTAGCCAAAGAAAACACTAGTCCAGCTCTGGCAGCCCCTAAAGCAGCTAGAAGGACGTGGCTGTGGTTGTGGCCACAAATGAGGATGCGGTCGGCTTGCTGGAGACCACTTGACAGCAGTCCGGCAGCCAGCTGCTCCATCTATGTCATACTGGTTGAGTGTGGGCAAGTGGAGGCACTAATCACTCACCTCACTCTTCAACTGGCCAAACGTCAGAGCCAGCTTCTCCGAGTCGAAGATTACAGCAATCCGATCGGAGAAGCATTTGCGATAGACCACTTCTGGGATGGTGGCTTCGTAAGGGATGAACTCGCCCTTTTTCTGCAAATAATCCCAAGTTTTAACATCCTCCTTATTTAAATCCTTTACCATTTTGTCTCTAATAGAGCCCTACCCTGGAGGTTTTGTATCTCAGAGCAAGAAATTTTTTTTGCGCTGTTATTTTTTGCTTTACTGACTACTCTTCTGGATTTTGGCTGAGCGCACAAAAATCTCGAGATTGATGAAAAGTTTTTCCAATTTTTTGGAGGGTTGAAAAATACAGCCCCGTGGGGCTCTATTAGACATAATACTGTATGCAGAAAAAAATAGGGAAATGAATTAAAACATTCCACAAAGCTTGCTTTATTTCTGTTTGCTCCACGTAAAATTTCAGGTGACAAACCAAATATTTCAATAACTAAAATCTTGTACATTGTATTCTGCGAATTCGAAGTCAACAAAATAGGTTCTTTTGGTGGCATGTGCTTTAGAGTTGTATAATTAACCGGTAAATAAAATTTCGGTTAACTAATCAAAAGGCGGGAAATTGTAAGTTTTCAAAAGAGACAAACTTTTAATTTTTCGCCTTAGTGTTTAACTGTTGTCATATTTATTCGTGAATGGCTTACTCTTCTTTGTCCGAAAAGGACTTTTTTTTTATGGTTGGAAAATGTCCGGACAAATAGAAATCCGGACAATTGTCCGGACAAATAGGATTTATTTACAATTTCAAACAAGTAGGGACAAAGAGGATTTATAAGAGCTTCAATCAAAACCAAATCAAATCTACGTCAAAATCACCATCAATAATATTTTCTTCAATTTGTTCTTTCGTCGGCTCTTCTTTCATTTCTTCTTGACCTTCTACTTGGTTTTCTTTTCTGGTCGGCTTGAAGGGATGAGCATGCTCCAGCATCAGATTTTCCTTGACTTGAAATGCCGTGTCCACTTTCATTCGGTTCTAGAGCTTGGTGTAAATTCCACTTCAAAGAGACCAGTTACTTTCGGTTGGAGCGGCAGAGACTGGCACGTTGTGGAGCATTTGCACGACCTTGGAGAACAGAGTGTCGGAGAAGAAGGTGGTCCACCAAGTCAAAGCAACCATTGTGCAGACGGCATTCCAGGAATAGCCCTGCAAAGATTCCTGTTTAGGCCAGCCAATGAGTCCATTCAGTCATGACCTAAAAGATATTAAAGCAATTCTACCAAAAGCATGTAACTCACCTTTCCTTCTTAGTCTGCAAACGACGGGTTCTGGAGGCATTTGTTGGACAGGAGCTCGATTACTGCTTGTGTCTCTTGTTGGCTCAGCCCGATGTTTCCAGATCATCCAACAAATTAGCGACATCAACCAATAATCAAAACCAATTACCCTTGTAAGAAGAATGTCCAAATGATCCTGATCATCGTTGGAAGTTGTGTCGAACCAGTTCTTGAGTGTTTCCCAGCTCGCTGGCGATGAGATGGCTGTGTCCGACATCGAGAGCTTTCCCTTCTTGTGTTGCGGTGACTTCTCTGAAATTGCGGCCGGCTTCTTCATTTTCAGATCGATTTGCTCTCTTTCTTTGGCTCCGACTTTGTCGCTATACTAAAGCATAAACCTCTGATAAGAGGTACTAATCTATAATAAAATCATCATCACTTCCAAGTGCTTTTCCATTCTCGCTGCATTGGTCGAGTACCGAGAGTCGCAGAACTTGCAATAAGCCATCATGATTGACTTTTTATTTGCTGATTTTTCTTCTTTTCAATTGAAGTAAGTCGAAAACCAAGAAAGAGGCTGGTTTCCTTTAGATGACATCCTAACAGATTAGTAATTTCTCCTAA
Source organism: Anguina tritici (assembly GCA_029339935.1). Taxonomy (NCBI): domain Eukaryota; kingdom Metazoa; phylum Nematoda; class Chromadorea; order Rhabditida; family Anguinidae; genus Anguina; species Anguina tritici. The sequence continues at coordinate 4,609 of JAKMXJ010035549.1, forward strand.
TCCTATTTGTCCAATTTTTGAGAGCCCGACAAATAGGCCAGACAATTGTCCATCACCCAACTCTACTTTTTTCCGCCCCGAATTCAGCCAAAACCACAGAAGCACCAAGCACTTTTCAAATCTTTTGCCGATAATAGCTCCCCAATTGAAAGATTAGCATTATTTCTAAGTAATTTGGGGGTGTAGAGTCGATTCAAGAAATCAGACTGAGTAAATTTGACCGGGCAAACAAGTATTTTTGGGCGAGGGTCTTTTCACCCACATTTTCCGAAAATGCACCTTTTCAAAATACTGATACCTAATAATTTTTTCAAAGCTTTTTCACAGTAGTTTTGATTGGATTTTATTGGCATGATACGTATGTGTTTGTATTTTACTATCCATTCTGCTTGTTTAGCAACGCTATGAACTATGAATTGTTGGCATCCAACAGCGAAAAGAAGTCGTTAAAGGATGTGGTCAAGTATATTGGAAAAGTGATTCAAGGAGGAGAAAATATATTGGCGCTGTTGATCATAATCCCGAACCTATTTTACAAGCGGGTAGTTTTTTTGCCTTGGTCCCCCTATTGCTTTTTCATCATTTAACACGAATTCGGATGAAAATACTCATAGAATTCGTGAAGCACTCGTTACTATTCTTGTTGGTATTCGTGCTTGACAATTCGGCGAAAATGGAGCATCGACGTAAATCAAAACCTTATTATCTTATAAGTATCGTACGAACCGAAGGGTAATTTTGAAGTGGTAAGAGAAACGTTGGGAATAAAAAATGCTTCCAAATTGACTTTTCGACAAAAAATGCAGGGTTTTCCCTGTCTTTCTTTGCCGTAAAGCAAAGACTTTTCCATTTTCACCGCGCTCAATGCCCCCAAAAATCTACTGATCCGAACTTGGACGCTTCCTTCCATATTTTTAGAAGTTAAAAGATGCTGTGTACCCAGAAAAAGATAATAAACTTATAATGCTCCATTCTCGCCGAATCGCCAAGTACTGCCACAGAATAATCGCAAAGAAGATGAGGGCACATACAGAAGAAACGTTAAAAAATCCAACAAAATTTGCTTCTAACTTCTTGTCTATTTTGTTGTCCGCTGTTATCTCTTTTCACACAATAAAGCCACTTCATTGCGCATTCACTCTACATTTTACTTGCAAATACAAAAATTTAGAAGGCGCCAGTAAAGCTAGTAGACAACATTTAATATTACTCATTTAAGTATACACACCTTTCTTGTGAAGTCCAAACAGAACACACTTTCTTGGCGAACTTCCAACGGCATTGTGATTACAGAAGTGGGGGAGGACGCATGGATCAACTCAGGATTAGAATACTGGTGTTGTCGCCACACTGCTAGCAGTGGGTGGATGGTGCTAATCAACAACAATACAGCAGGTGTTGAGCAGGAATATCCCTGCTATCAACAGCTGCCAAGGTGCATTTTTACAACTAGGCCACATTTTAAATCACCTATTTTCTCACAATCGATTGCTGCTGCCTGAGGCAATAGCAGCAACAACAAAGAAGCTGGCTGGCTATTTTCAACGTGAAACGTGTGTGCAAACATACGCCACTTGTTTCTGCTTATTTCCTTGTTTTCCCAATCCTGCAGAAACGATTATTCATGATTTTTTTTAGGGAATGTCTTTTGAACTTTGTTATTATTAACTACGGCTGCACACGGTCGGTTAACCGAAACCGCATTTTTGGTAAAATAAACCGAGCCGAAAACCGGGTCTTTCAAACCGACAAAAACCGGGAATCGGGTTACCAAAGGGCCGGCTTTTTGGTTTGACTATTGAGAAAAAACTGCCCCTTTTTGCAATTATTTGTCCTTGACACGAATAACAAGACATAATAATGTTAGCTTAATAACCAGTATTACTATTTTGCTGAAAAAGGAATGCCCCAATGTTTTGTTTGTGGTACTATGTATAAAGAAAATTGCACATTAGTTAATATACACTACCTTAAATGATCTAAAAATGCGGCGAGCACTAGGTAAAACACCCTCGCCAGTAAACCGAGAAACCGGCGGTTAGCCGACCGGATTTGACCAAACCGAAATCGGAAACCGTGTTCGATAAAATCTCGGTGTAAAAAACCGACCGACTCGAAATAAGCCGGAACCCGGAACGCTGAAATCGCCAATATTTCGGGCGCAAAGATAGCAATAGGTCTGGCCGTCTGGAACAGTATATTTGTAAAATAAACTGTTGGTGGGGAAAAGCCGTTTCAATTAAGCACAGCCAGTAGTTTAATGTGCCTACTTTTGATCGACCATTTGGATTGGTAGTAAGCACATGAGTGAGTGTTTGCAAAAGCAAAGCTTTCCCATTGTCGGAATTGTTTTCTCGTTTTTGGTTTACCTGTTCGGAACCTTCAGCAATATGTTGACCAAGGGTAGCACTTAGACATTGAATACCTTCAATCTCCTTCTCCACAGATGGCTCATTGTTAGCAATATTAAAAGTCCATATTGTGCATCTGCTAAACGCTTTAATAAATCTACCATATTCTGAATAGGACATTAAACACTCGAGAATAGCTCTGGATGAATAAATACATGTGTGCATACCAGAGTTTCTATATGCGATGGGTCGCAGTAATCGATACTATGTTTAAATCCTATCTTTGGAGTATCCAAGATTCTCTCCAGAGGTGGTTTACCTTGGGGAAGCGAGGCAAAAAGTCAATTTCTGGTCAATCTTTTCGCAAAAATTGATGGCTCTTTCAGAAAAGCCGGAGTTGGAGTAATTTTTTTATAAACGTGTTTTTACTCCAACCCTTTCATAAAAATTCCAACTCCGACCCACACTCCAATTCAAACATTTTTTCCATTTTTTATTTCACCTTATTTTAAATTAATTGGTGCAATATTTTATATAATATTATATCATATCCTGTCGAAAATCTAGACTTCCTGGAGTTTTTTTATGAAAGGGTTGAAGTTGAAGTCGCGGTTGAAGTTGGAGTAAAAACGCGTTCCAAGTAAAGACGTGTAAAAAAGTACTTTAACTCCGACTCGGTTTTCTGAAAGAGCCATGATTTTTTAAGTAATAAAACGTCTGAAAATACCCTTTTTGTTATTTTAGCGTAGATCAATTTCTTAGGACACGATAGAAAGTTATTTTGAAAAAAAATTGGGGATCGCAAATAAGGATAGCTGTAAAATTTCATAAATTTATCTGCTTGACTACTTCTTCTGAAAGTAGTCTGAAACATGAAGCAGGACTTTGTAGGAGTGGAACCGAAAAGAAGAATAGTATCAATTCCAGATTGGTCAGCTCCCCTAAAAAATGCAAAAACCCGTAAAAATTCACATGCGCGTCGAAATTTTTCAAAAGTTGTCACAACGCTTGTTCTGTTACCTGGGTCCCTACCACAAATAATTTTAGCATTAGCTTTTAGCCTTATCTCTAGCTTTAGCTCTAGCCGTACCACAAACCACTAGAGCTAATGCTAAAAATCAACAGAGGGTATGATGGTTTTTTAGCACAGGTGCTAGCTTGCTAAAATTGTTAGCATCATCTCGATTTTCACTTTTTTCAATTAGGACATTTTCACTAATATCGCATCCTAATGTTTGAGCATACGTTTTTGAATTAGCGCAATCTTGGAGGAATTTTTTGCCATTGCTATCATCGATTAGGACCGCATCAATGTTTCGATTCTTGTTTCGACCTTTTTTGTCCTTTTTCATTTTAATACATAATGAATTTTTTAGTGATGGCGTTTATTTATTAATTTGCAAATATCGATGCTGGAGGGCCGTCGAACCAATTTGTTAGACGAGCTGGATGATGTTTCATTCTTTCGACCATATCGAATGGATAGGTAATGTGTAAAGGTATGTTTCATTTTCTTATCGGGTTGTTTTCAGTTAATCACCCAAGCAGTCCAAGAATTAAAATTTTCACTGAGATCGCAGACTGTTATTTTCTAGATACTTCGTGGAACAGATTATCGGTCGTTGGAATTATCGATTCCATTCTCTCCACGGTGAGCTGCGAATTGAACTAGAGAATCTGCCTAAATTCATCGTCACTGCTGCTCTTCTACACAACATTTGCCGTTTGAGAGGACAGGTAGACGTGTAAGACGAAGAAAGGAATGATGAAGAACCACCAGAACAGAACCACCAGCAGAAAAGGTTGAAGAAGCACGAATGGGAGCAGGAAGAAATGTAAGAAATTCCATTGTTTAACGATATTTTTTGTGTGTTGTTTTGGTTTAGATACGAATAAGAGTTTTAAAAAATTGTGTCTTTTTGTTTTTATCCTATCGTAAAGTTTGCTAAAATTTTAGAGCTAAAGCATGGTAAAAAAACGATGGTAAAAAACCCCAAAAAAAGGTGGTACAGGCCCTGGTTTTTGTGTGTTTTATACAAGAGAAACCAAAAGGTTTCTCTTCCTTCTTTCATTCAATAAAATTTGGGTTAGCTAATAGTAGAGGTTATACAGCTTTCACGGATTGAAATTGACTTGGTCTCTTGGGAAGTCCTGTGCTTTCTAACCCCCACTTCAAAAAAAATGCATCAATGCTGAGTTACTCAAACTTCATCTTATTTTCTTTCCTTCCAACATTATAATGCCGTTTAGGCTTAGGTCAGTTTGCCTCCTTGGCAGCAGCTAGCAGTCATTGCCTCTAACTATTCTGCCTCATCCACTCTCATCCTTGACTGTCTAGCTGCAGTAGCAGCTAGGGCTGTCTAACTAACCAATTGATTAGCACCAACCCTGCCTAAGAGACAACAACAATAGAAGGTGGTAGCAGCGCTGGCCATTGCTGGGAGGAGGGGAATACCCACACTCCTTTTTTGGAGGATCTTTTTCTGCCGTATCTCCTGTGTTTTTGCCCATGCCAAATTGGGAGGCTCCTTTAGTGGTGGAGAATATTGATTCGTGGGCGTAAGCCTTCTTCGTCTATTTGAGTAATTCTTCTTCTACTTTCTGCTGCTCTCGCTGTGCTAGCTAGTGGTTTGAACTGAAGTGGAAAATGTTTTAATTTGTGCCACTCCAAGGGCAGATTCATTGGTTCATCCATCGAATTTCAGATTCGTAAGGCTTTTTAGGTTAAAAGTATGTAAGGTGATAAAGTTTTAAATTCACTTGCTGAACATTTTTTTTCAAATTGTGAGCCCAACAACAGTGGGTTCGCTTTCAATTCGATTTATTTCCAATAATGATTATAAACTGTCATGTTTTTATTTATTAACAAATTGTAAGCTTTAATGGGGTATCAGTAAGATCTTGATCAGCATCCTCGATAGCTCAGTAGTTAGAGCATCGAAAGCTAGTGGGAGAAGGTCGCAGGTTCTATTCCTGTTCGGACAATGCTTTCTCCGGCCATTACTAACCGTATAAACCCAGAAATTTAACGGCAAATCAGTTGGGACAGTTCGTGATAAGGACACTTCCCGATGGACAGTTTGTGATGCTGCCCATTTCGCTGTGCAAGCAATATCATGTCTGCTGCTTTTCTGCAATTTTCTGCTGTCATCAACCTCCAGTATGTAAAAAGATTTTAGGAATCCGTATTCCACATCAGAATTCCTATGCAAGGCCGATATGACCTTCAGTAGGAGTCCTACCTCTACACTGGCACTAGAGCACCTACTCCAGGTTATTCCTCAGCGAACGTACATTTTATAAAAATTCTGATGTCAAATTAGGATTGCTCGGGTCTTTTTACCTCCCTAAAGAAAAATTTGAAGAAAAAATATCACGAATAAGGGGTTTATAAATCCACAAGAACAGATGGACGGTTATATCACGAACTGTCCGTCAGGAAGTGTCTTTATCACCAACTGTCCTTTTACCAATCAGTTCCTCTGCAGCACAGAGTGCATCAAATGTGGTCTTCCTCGTCCCATGTGCCTGGGAATGCTATTAATTCCGATGGTGCTTTGATGGCTGTGGGCGGAACCGGTGCAGCCAACCTGCTAGACAACAATAATCTGGCCTTGGCTCAACACAACAGCAATGTTATGACTAATGGTTCTGGCTTAAACATAATGGATGTTCGAAGCGTAGAAGCGACAGCGGCAGATGAAATGCAAGCTCTGGTGGATGAGATGAGTAAGTTAACTCATAATTTTATAATTTTATATAAAAAGAGTTTAAGGAGTAAAAGATTTCGACTCTATACGATTTGCCACCTACAGAACAGCTTGTAAGCTGAGGTTTGTACAGAGCAGGACCAACGGTGAGTTACTTGTTAGCCACAGAAATGGGCAAAAGAGAGACATTCTTGGCGAACTTTACGTGGGCGCGCTTGACGGTCTCAGGAGCAGATTATCGAGATTTTGGCGCTGATGTCATATACCCCCGCCCCAAATCTGAAATTTTTTAAAGTGTTCAAAAACATTTTTAAGTACTAGCTTTGTGGTAAAGTAGCTAAATAAATTTTTAAAAGGGAATAAGGGCTGTATTGGGAGGGGAAGGAAATAATAGGGGCCACTTTTTCTCAAAATAGGCTTACTGACAAAAAAGGAAGATATTGAACATAGTTTTGATTACTGGGACCTACCGCATATAGAATAGTATATGACACTAGCGTCGAGATTTTTTACTAAGACAGCGGCAGATTAAAAAGATGTCTTTTCAAATAAATTACAAATATTGTGGTCGGGACCGTGCTTTAGGCGGGGGATCAGCCAGAGAGGTGGAGTATACAGGAGGCGCATTACCGAGGGTTGACTGTATATGCAAAGATACATAAAAAGCATTATTTCTCTCAACAACGAAATCTGTATTTAGTACACTTGGTGGACATTTGGAATATGATTGAATCATTCCGAGAAAATGGACTAAATGCTATGCCAATTACCGCGCAGCTGAAGATTTCGAGGTTGGAATTATTGCTAACAAGTGTATTCCACAACTTGAACAAGAGGCTGCCAACCACTCAACACATCGACACAGATAAGTCCATATCTGTCCTGTTGAGTTTCTTATTGGGAGTGTACGACAGGTTAGTGGGTCCTTTGCTTGCCTTTCGGCTAGCTTTGTTGATAACCATCTTGTAGACATATTATAAAGAGTCTTTAGTTCAGGCAGAATCTGGGCCGACTCACAATTTTCGCCATTAAGGTGGGATTGGCCACTCTTTGTGCCGGCAAACTGGTAGATAAACTTAGATGTAAGTTGTTGTCAACCCACCCACCACATTCAATTTCATCATGCCCTTTGCATTGATTGATTCGCAAGCCTTATTATCATGGTTGTCAAACCCTACAATAGAAGAATGGGAAGCACCACAAAATTGTAGAAATCTACAAAATTCAAACTCGAGGACAGGACAAAATTCAGTCATTTCAATCCTGCAATTATCAAGGGCTATTTTGGGGTTTGACCGTGCGTTTTTTCTCAAAAGACGATTTTTTGATTTTACATAGAACCTCTACTTCTGAGCCACATGCATCAAACTCGGTACTTATCCATTATCCGGGGCACCTGCTCTTGAAAAAAGCACGCTCTCTTTTTCACCTTTTGGCAAATCTCTGAACTTCATTTGCCAAAAGTGTAACAAAAAAGGTGGCCCAGATAAAGGATAAGAACCTCAAACTCAAATAAGGGATAATCAGGAGGCATTGTGCCGTCTTTGCGAGCAACAGCCACCCATACTATGTACACGGAACAGGACAAAGTTCAAGAATGTGTCCATTAATGATTGCTGGACCAAAATGACTGAATTTTGTCGGCTTAATTTTTGTCATGTACCCCAAACTTTTATAGATTTCTATAAATTTATAGTCTCTAAAAATGACTACCCTGCGACCGGATACATATTTATAAAATATAAAGGATTTTCGAAAAAATTACATTTCTGTCATTTTATTTACGTTTTTATCGACTACGGCGACGATTTTTGATAATTTATGGCTCAATAAAGAAGGTAAAAAACGGCTTTTAGCTTTTGTGTTGTATTTCTCGGCTTTCGTGTTGTTGAAGTTAAGTATGAGTTATTCTATAAACACTTTGGGTGCAGTAGTACGGGCGGGTTTTGCTCGCTTGACTTGCAAAGACAGCACAATGCCCCTGTTTGCAATGGGTAGGATAGAAATCGAATATTTGATCAAACCGAATATTGGGAATATTCGATTCGAAACATTCGAATTGGCGACAAAAAATCTTCGATATTTTATAAATATGTATCCAGTCGCAGTATCCGGTAGCAATTTGTATCCGGTCGCTTGTATATATTAAAAATTTGTATATTGTGTAAAGCTCGTATTTTTAGCAAGCAAGATTTCCCTCCTTTTTTACAAACTCAAGACGGAATTTTATCCATTTTCATACATAAAAATGGAATGGGTAGAGGGGGAGTTAAGAAAACACAAAAAAGAACAATGCAAAATACAGGCTCTCAAAGTTGAGGGTAGCGCTATCTTAGAGAAAATATGGTACTTTTGGCCCTAGTCTAGAATTGGGCCGTTTGTTTTGCCTTGGTCCCCCCTGCTGTTTTTTTTTCAAAAAAAATTTATTTTTATCGTATGATTCATTATTTCATAGCATTAAATAGGTCTATCGCTGAAGAAGGAATTCCGCTACGCATTTACACCAATAAATCTTGGCATTTACACCAATAAACCAATAAACACAAAATCAAACGACTCTAAGCCTCCTACATTGCTGAGTCCGTTTTTCGACAAAATTGCCGAGCAAAAAATGGAATTATCTAGAGAAATTCATCAAACAAATTGTCAAGATTAACACTAGTGTTGGAGACAAGACAAGTCTTGGCCAAGAATTCTTGCTTTCTTGTCTTGGGAGCGGTGGCCTTCTTGTTCTTGCTTTCTTGCTTTACCATTTATTATTCTTACCAAGAAAGCAAGAAATGTTTTTATTGCCATTTTTGTCAGATTTTCTACTTCTAATACATTTTTCCCCTGGATATTTGGTCTCATCTTAATTTTTTTACTATTAGGCTATCATGCAC
>JAKMXJ010035620.1:0-12437 GCA_029339935.1 Anguina tritici
CATTCCCCTAACCTCAACGCCCGGAAAAATCAAAATATTGAGAGAGCGTGGCGAAAAAATCGTACACACTCATTTGCGCCCACCTCGTTTGCACCCATCTCATTTGCGCCCTATTTTTGGATTCATTATTAAGATTTTTGGTCTTAAACAAAAACAGTAATATTTTTAATATTTTTGAGTTCATTCTTATTATATTTTGCTATTTATTTCTTTATTTATTTTGTGCCATTAGTATTATTACTTTTTAGTATTCTTAGTGGCTTTTAATGTGAGTAACGGATGGCTCGTCAGTGTGCTCGTTCAAACACGATTACTAATTCGAGCGGCTATTCAGGTATAAGGCGAACGAAACTTTGAAATAATGGTTAATTATGAGAATTTGACTGGATTTTGGAAAATAGTTTCCCTTTGAGAAAACAAGTATTTAAAACTTTAAAGGAAATATTTGGCTAGATAAAACTCTGGGCCACCCACTCGATTAAACCTACGCCATCCAGACTAAAACAACTGGGGGAAAATTCAATTTTGTTTCGCGGAAAGTTTTTCCCCCAAAAAGTCAGCTTTTTGAACTCCCGCGCCAATTTTTTATGAAAAACATTCTACATTATTGCGTTAACCCACAAATGGGCAGTCTGGGTCATTTGACGTAGAAGAATTTTCAAACTGTGTTGGGATCATAGGGTCTTGTGATTGTTTCATGCCTTGCTTTCGGATTTATTTACACGTCTTTATGCTCAATTTTCAGATGGGAAGTCATTCATCTGATGTTGTGCTTCTCAAATTAGCGACTGGGAGTGAGACTGTGAAGATCCCTCCAGTGGAGAAAATAGAGAATAAATCCATGAGTGGATAACACTGTAGAAGAAATGGCCAAGATTGATAATGAAGAATTCTTGGTTGGCAAGAATGGGATGCAATCACAAACTAGGCCACCTACTCTCAGCCAAACACCGCGGCATAATATCCTCTGTGAAACAAATGGGTTTCAGCACCAACCTGATGACCCAGAAAGGATGAACAAAGGACAAATTTCCATTCTGTCCTAAGTGAACAGGACACTTGTCCGCTCGATATTTGTCTCGAAGGGGCCTTGCAGGGCCCCTTGAGGTTGAGTTGCGCAGACAAACATACCTGAAATAGCCAATACCGAAAATAGTTCTGGAAACCTATCCATACCAGAGATTATTTATGCGGTAGGCCTCAGTAAACATAAGTATCTTCAAAATGCGTTGTTATGTGAGATGAGCTTCTATAAAATGGCCCCATATTTGTCCTTACCCTCCGAATACAAACCTTCTACCACATTTAAAACTTTTATAGCCAAAAATCGAAGACCATTAACCTGCCTAGCTGTGCAAAGCCGGTGTTTATTCCATTGGATTGTAAGATCCCATTGAGATGCAACAATCTGGCACTTTTGGAGATCATTCCTCAGAAGAAACTTGAAGCAATCCAGGACAGCTGTGAAGAGATGAATTTTCTGGTGACTACGAATAGGCTAGTGAAGTTTCAGCGATTGATCAATGAGATTTGTGGCAAAATGTAATTTTAGCTTAGTTATATGACGTGCCAACTGAAAGATAACACTCTCTCCTGCTTGATAAATCAGTATTCCTAAAGCAAAATCTCAGTTCTAATTACATGCCTTTTTGACCTCTTATCTCTTTTTTAACGTTTTTCCAATTTTAGACAATTCCAAAGGGTTACTGCCCACTTGTCCACGGATTAGGCTGCCTATGCTGGATTGTGTGTGGCTGCTACCCACCATAATTGCTAAACTACAAAAACAGTGGAGGAAAGCTCGAGCTATAATCAGGCTCATGAAGACGACAACTTCGACTTTGTGCACGTCAAAAAATCTCAGCTTGACTTGGTTCTAAAACATTGTCATCGGCGTGGAAAAGTGAAGGAGATGGTGCAAAGAAGAAGCCAATCTCGATAAGCAGACGCAAGCAACGCAAAATCGAGTGGACAAGGGCTGGCTCATGTATGAAAGCAGGCTATTAAGGCAGCTGTAACAGTAGTAAAAACAAAATTCTCCGGTCTACTCAGCTTAACGTAGAATCTACTCAAATGCGAACAGGAAATATTGTACACATAGCTAGGAAAAAATGAAAGAAACCAAATTAGAAATTTTAATTGCCCAAGTCATGTCAAGGAATAGCCTTAATGGCTACCAGCCACCCCTCCATCCTTAAAAAATCGCAATAAAGAGCATTGCAAAAATAATTCCTCCTCTGAGATATAGACCCTCAAAGTTGAGGGGGTCCTTGTATTGGAGGGGACCTTTTGATTATAGGAAATACGGTAGATGGTCATTGTTTGTGTAAGAAACAAGCGTTAACATCGCAAATCGCAGCGCATATATCGCAAAAGGGCAAATGGTCATCCCTAGTTTTGGACATTTTTGAACGACTTCAAATTTGAACGTATTGAGAACTCTGGTATAAGGAAATACAAATAAAAGTGCCAAGTTTTGGAGTGAATGCTAGCTGGTATGAGCAATTTCTTACTCCTACTTTTGAACTTTTTCGCGGTGCCTTAGGTCACGTGAAAATTTTTTTCTCTTTTCAGCATTTTCCGGAAATTACGCCACCCCCTCCCCCTTGATGAGTACCTATATGGGTAATTGGGTAATTTACAAGAAATTATGCCACCCCCAATGATCAAGGAAAAACGATGAAGAGCGAACTTGACTTAGTTGGTGCAGTGAGGAATATGGAGGGGAGATTTGATAGACTTTTATGATTAGATAAGCGTTGCTGTGGAGCTGGGGTTTTTCGGAAAATTAGCCTTTTTACTGAAATAGCACCTGAATTTGAAGACGACTGCAGGCCAGTTACAGAATTGGGACGGGACCAGTCCCGAGCCCACTTTTGACCCAAAGCCCCACCCCGGTCGTCTCCCAGTTGAATTAAACAAAAAGTCGGATTCATTTTTTGGGGCATACAGGTACCCTCCATTGTTAGTTCACTTTGGGAAACCAAAGCAAAAAGTCAATTCTTTTTTCCCTTCTTTTTTATCCTTTTAGGAGCATTCAGCTACCTCTATTGGTAGTTTACCTAGAGGGACCAAGGCAAAAAGTCAATATTTATTTTGTAAAAAACCATTTTTTATGTAGGAAGCTGTCTGAAAAAAGTTTTATCGCTTTTAATGTATAGGAATGCTGAAAATTCATTAAAATACGTTTATAGACATTTTAAAAAGTCGAATTAGAGGGGGGAGGTCTATATTAGAGCAGCGTCAAATTTTTGGCCATTTTTTGCAATGATAATAGCTTAGTTAAGAAGGCAGGTGCCCTGCTAGTCCTGTTTGGAGCTCCTGTGCAGTTCCGAAAAACCCTATTTGAATTGCCTCTTCATTGATATCCTTGCTCTTATTTCTTGAAATTTGAGTTGAAAAAAATAGAATTTCACTTTTTACCCTACCAGATAGCCACAAACATGCAACAAGTGCAGTCCCAGCCGAGCACTTCAGCCTCTCCACCCGTGGATGCCAACCAATCAGCCCTGATGGGCACTACAATCCACAAGCAGATCCTGAGGAATTCGGTGGGCGCAGTCTGCAAAATGGCCGGCTTTGACTTGGTTCAGGATAGGGTGCTCACCCTGCTCGCCCAGATGACTGCTAATTGTGGGTGAACTTTACAACATGTTTTTAATTGTATGTATGTTAAGTTAATTAAGTTCTGAACGAGGCTTGCAGAAGTGCCAAGGAGTGGTCTGAGCACACGGTAATATTCAAAATTTATTAATTGCAAAACAAATGAAGAGTGCATCCAGGTACACCCAACCTGCGATTTGCTTTATTGATCCACTAGCCACCTATTGGCAGTGTGTAATATTTATTAAGACCTACTATAAAACACATAATAAATTTTTCAGAGCAGGACAGAAGTCACCCCCGGAGATGCATTCATGGGCCTAGTGGACACAGGCACCAACATGGCAGAGTTCCAGGACTTCCTCAACTCTGTTAAAGTCAATGGCACCCTAGCCATCCCCAATCGTAAGTCTTTGCCAAGTGCAGCTCAACCATTCTGATTTTTAAACAATCTAGCGGAGACGGCGGTGGCCAAGCCAGCCAGCACAATGCTGAAAATAGCTTCTCCAAGACCACACCCACCTCATATGCCTGCCTTTTTGCCCCCTTTTCCTGATCCACACACCTATATTAGGACTGAGGTTGGTTTTTGTAAAAAGACCGGGCTACCCACCCCTTCCTCAGGTGGACGTCCACCTAGAGTCGAGGTCCTGGACCACTTTATTTAAAATTATGGCTAACTGGCATCCTTAACTGGCCTTATTGCTAACTGGCCAGTTCACTCGCTTCAAAAAGTATCAACCCAAAATCAACTTAGGTGGCTGCCGATGTTGAGTCCAACTACGAAAAAGTGAGAAGGGTGACTGCGGACAACAGAAGAGATGTGGAAAACTCGCTGGAAAACTTTGCTCTGGCTATCCACCCCTCCATTTCCGTCTTCCAGGACTTGGAGAAGGCTTTGTATGCTGAGGCTAAGGAAGTGGTGAGCAGTTCATCCACCTAGTTCCTGATTATAAATACTGACCCTTACACAGATTGAGAAACGAAAACAAGAGAAGAGGAATAGATTAGAAGCAATCAAGGCGGCCAGGAAGGTAAACCCAGAAGAGATGGACAGCTCTGGAGTAGATGGTGATGCCACCTCCAAGGACCTAGCAAGTGAAGAAGAAGGCCTGGAAGATCAGCTAATATCAGTGGAAGACCTGCTGGAGTTGGAGGAGACAGAGAAGTCATATGTGCGCAAGAAGATACCTGCCTATTGCCAAAGTAGAGCTTTTTGGCTATAGAGCTATAGGAGAGCGCGTTAAAGGATCCTGTGTCTTCCTATTCATGGCAATTTCCTAGTTTGAATTGGCGCGGGACCACCATGATTTTGGCACTCATTTTTTTAATCCTTTTAGATATTTGGGTAAAACGACACTTCGCGGCCGGACTACTTTGTGGCGGACACTTAGTGGCTTTTCAAATTATTTAACATATATCTGACATATAAGTTAAAAGGGCTTGTTATTTTCCTATCCATTGCAATCAAGAGGCATTTTGCTGTCTTTGCGAGCGAATAGGGGTAGTTCAATTCACATTTGAAAGAAACCAAATTTTAAGAATATTATTATTGTGCCTCCGTGCCATCGGTTATGCCTTGCGACTAATCGATGGTCGGGGTCTCTAATTACAATGTCTAACCACTAAACTACCGGGAAAGGCCTGTCCGCGATCTTTTTTGATATTTTTTATATTCTTATGTAAATACACCAATTTTTGCCAGAATTTTTGGTGCTATCCTAATATACCAACCCCCCTCCCCCAAGCATACTTTTTGAAAATGTCTTTAAATGCGCTCTAAATGGTTTTTATACACTAAACCTATAAAGGGGTGTTCTCAGGCATTTTCCTATATAAAAAGACGATTTTTTTAGATTTTTTGACCATATATTGACTTTTTGCCTTGATCCTCCAAGGTAAACCACCTCCGGAAGGTACCTGGAAACCGCAAAAGGCTAGAAAATATGGTATGTGAACGCAGCCTTTATTATTGAGGCTCTAGGCTTGGAGACTCCTGCTTGGGGTTGAGATGAGGGGTTGAGATGAGGGGTTGAGGATGAGGGACTATGACGGAAACCAAGTACCTTTTTGAAGTTCTGTTTTCAAATTCGGATTCCTGGGGACATTTCGCCTGCTGGGGAGGACTCAGAATAAAAAAATCCTATCTAAAATTGTTATTTTTACATAAAAACATAAAAATATCGAAAAAAATGATCGCGATGTGGCCATATACCCCTAACTACAGATGAATCGATTTCTAAAACCTTATAAATTCATCATATTATACTGTAAAACTATTTATTTGCTTAGAAATATAATGCAGTGCATTTTTTCTAAAAATCCATTTTCAGTCCTACTTCCCTTCCACGAAGACCACCCCTACCTCTCTGCCCTGGTCACCGAAGACAACCTGGACGACGACCAGAACCATTTTGCTCGAATCCTGAGCCAGGAGATGGAGGACGACTTGAATGACGAGTTGATGGACTCCAACTCTGTCAATGGAGAGCTGGACTGATTGTTCTTGGTGTTTATGTAGAAATAAATGAATGAATAAAATTATTAGTCTCTCCTTGGTTCAAGTGCTCTCCAGCCACACAACCCAAATTAAATCCAAGAGGAATAAGTACTCGGCGGCAGCGGCAGCACCTCCTCCCATTAAACTCATGGTTGAGGTCCACTCAAACCATGCCTGAACATATGTTAGTGGGGGTGGATAAGTGATTCAAGGGTGTGCCCTCTAAGGGGGCAGGGGATGCTCCTTTGTTTTGAGATGGTTTAGTCAGTAGATGGCCAGTGGGATTGGTCTTCTTGTTGTTGTTGTTTTTAAGAGTAAGGACCAATAGAAACCATTTATTCTGGCTATTATAGCTGTCCTTTTTGATTTCTCAGAGCTGATATTTGTTTCGCTTTTCAAGATGCGAAAAGAGGTGCCGGAATATTGCCAAGTCATGCGAGTCAAAGGTAAAACTTTTGGCTGATTTTTTCACAAGTTTTGATATTCTGGAATAAAAATACCGTCTTTTTGCAGAAAATTTTTTATTTGGAGATCACTCATTGAGCCAAAATTTCCTCAGGAATCCGAATCTGTACGTGGAATTCTAAAAAGATACTTAGTTGCGGAGATATGACCCAAGGTTGGCTGGTTGGTGTTTAGAAATGTCGGTGTTCCAACTTTTGGACATATCTCGGCAACCAAGCATCTTTTTGAAATTCTGTTTACATTTTCGGGTTCCTCAGGGCATTTTGGGCATTACGAGCTCCTAAGACCAAAAATTAATTCGATTACATTTAGAACCCGAGGGTTTAACAAAGAAAAAGTCGAGTTTCGACATGTATTGGTATGGTTACCGCCCCTTCAATTCAATATCCTTTTTAGCGCGGTCTTCTTGACCCAGTTCTGGCAGTTAGTCCTCAAGCAAGTTATCACCCAAATTTTAGCTCAAGAAATTTTCCACAATTTGGGTGGTGACTTGCCAAAGAGAAGAGTGGGCGAAAAGTTTGCGAAAAAAGGGCGAAACAGATTGTCAAAAACATATAGCAGGTTTGCAGGACCAGATGGAACCGTCAAAGAGCTGTATTTCCCAAAAGCACTCGACTTGAGCAGACCCAAAAGACCTCGGACTACCTTCTCCCCAGCTCAATTGGAGGTGTTGGAGAAGGAGTTCAAAGCTAATCCATATCTGGTGGGCAAGGACCGCAAAAAACTGGCCCACGAGCTGATGCTTTCGGAGACCCAGGTTAGTGGAGGGCCTTTTTGACTTGCTAGAATATCGCCGTGTTTCAAGGTGTTTTTCTCAACTTGTGTATTAAATGGTGCTCATGATCTCAGCCACTTAATAAAACTATAATGGCTCCTTCAGGAACTTGGAGTTGGAGTCGGAGTTGGAGTAAATTGTGTTCACGATGCCAAATACTCAAACTCCGGGTTCCTCAACGAGCCATAAGACTGTAGGCTTAATATGGAGGTGCTGAGTTAGAAACTAAAATAGCCAGGCGGATATTTTTTCTACCCACATTCATTCTCAAAAGTTTTGCATTACGTAAAGGGAGGACGATTTTTGTTTTGCAACCCTAAACCGAAGAGGCTAAAGTAATTACCGGAAAAGGAAACCGAAAGGGAAATATGACTTCAAATCATATTTTGTCCCGTACTGCTTCTTAGTTCAAGATTGTTGCCAGATAATTTAAGCCTTCAAATAGTAAGATGTCAGCAATTTTTTGGGAATAAGACAGCCGACTGAGATCCTACCATTCGGAACTTTCGAAATTAGCGAAGAACAATGTCTCTACTGTATTCTTGGCGGAAAATTAGAGAAATTCATCGTAAAAGGCAAGATTACCGTAGAGAAAGTTGGAGTTAAGCACCGCAGTGGCTTAAAGGTTTCAGATAGTTTGGCCGATGGGAGTTAATCTCTGATGGATCGCACTCTTCTCGATCAATTGGATGCCATATTCCGTTCCAGTCGAAGTGAAGACAAAATGTTCTCGGGTGCTAGCTCCAGAACCTCCGAACCAGGAGTAGACCAGAAGCCGCACGCTCCCAACCCAACTGTGCTACCGAAGAGATGACCGATGTACAGTACCAAGAATGCAGGAGAGAATTAGCAGCAGCACCCACTGTCTCCTTCAAATTGGTCAAGCCAGGACTAGTCAGCTAAGAAGAGCCTGAAGACGCAAGAAGCCGAGAAGCAGCCAGGTCAGAATGTTTTCTCAGAATCTCTTTGTTGTAATTCCAATTGTCTCTTTGATTATGGTTTCGTCAATAAAAATACTGCCTGGTGTTCTCCCTCAGGTGCGGTGCCGGTCTCTGTTGAAAACGTCCAAACGCTTGTGAAAAATGTGCTATCGGCATAAAAAAAATTCGAATATTCCAGGTAAAAGTGTGGTTCCAAAACCGGAGAACCAAAAATTCCACCTACAAAAAGTGCAAATTGGAAGTGGGCAACCAACACAGCAGCCATTCACTGAATTCGAAGCCTGTTACGGCCTCTTTTACCAGTAGCAACCATCGAAGTAGCAACCATATGAGTGCCAAGGACTGGACTTATGCCTTTCCCACCAGCCACATTCCCCCCAACATCTTGTTTCCCATGCTAACTCCCTTTGCTGCAGTCAAGAGCGGTGTGGATGTACATGCAGCAGAGTTCCAATTGTATTCAGAAAAGTGCAGAATTGAAGACATAACACAGATTTAAATGGCAACAAATGTTCTGAATAGTTTCAGGGGAGCGACTATCAGCACTTCCTTTGCAACCACAATTTTTTAGCCGTCGAATTTTTGTTATGACTTTTTTTATTCGTGCTATTTCGACAAAATCTTTTTTAATCGAAAGCTGCTTCTGTTGGAAATCGGCTAGCAGTTTTACCAGCTGTTATCCATGTGAAAAATGTTGATCATTGAAAAGTTACTTTTCTCTTGTTTTGCTGGGTGAGGAAAAAGTGAAAGAATTTTGCATGATTTTCAAAGTCTTATATTGTATCATTTTATTATCAAATCTCTAAAAGCTTAGTACCATTTGAAGGCCTGTCAAAAATTTTACTCAAAAAAATGACCACCATTTACACCAACACATTTCTTGAGTCTTTTTGGGAAATCTTCAGTAGCATTCTGGATGATTTATTGTGGAATTGTGTCCCATTCTTTGTCCAAGCAAGCTTTCAAATCAGCAATCGGTGTGCATGACTTGGTGCAGACATTCGACTTGAGATAGGCCCACACAAAATAGTCCATCACTGTCAGGTTCGGTGAGTTGCTCCGTCCACCTGGCCTCCCTCCTCTGATTTGACGCTATATTATTCCACTCTTTCTATTCCACTCGGATCAAAAGGCAGCTCCGCACAGCTCCAATCGCAACTATGACTTCGCTTCGTCAAAAATGACGCCTTCATGAGCCTGCCGCAGAGAATGGTCAACAATACAATTGGCGGCTCGACTACTGCCTGCAAGTGAATGGGAAGTGTGTTGAACACAAATATTAGTGTAAATTGCTGTTGTTTATTCAGTTGTTTGAATATTTCTTTGTAAATACGGTGTCATTTGATTTCCAACAAAGTCGGCTTTGGATTAAAAAGAGGTCTTGTCAAAATAGGGTGAATTCGAAAAGTTGTGACAAAAATTAGATGACTAGAAATTGCGCCACTCACATTTTCTTACATTCTTCTAAAAGTCCCATTTTGAAGTTCCCTTTGTGGAATTGTTTGTTTTCGAAGGCAGCATTGTGTGACCCTTTGACTGTTCTAAGCAATAAGATCGAGGGTGAATAGCTTTGAAAAAAGCTCATAAATAGAAAAAGCATAAACTTTGATGAACTCAAGTTATTCTCTTCAGCTTTTTTGAGTAACTTAACGGGATTTTTTTAAATAGACAGAACATTTCTAGAAAATTAGGAAGAAATGAAACAAGATGTTTAGCAAAGTAAGGCTTTTGTTAAATTTATGTGCTAACGGAATTAAGATCAAAATATTCGACTCTACCGAAGCCAAACCCTTGGTCGCCCATGCTAAACACCTTATGTGAAGGCACCTTAACATGCTTTTATTGCTGGGACCAGGCAAAAAAAGTCTCTCATGATCAAGATTATTGCTCGGTTATCATCATTATCATCTCGCAGGTAAGTCTGTTCGCGTATCTCTAACCCTTAAAGACTCCTGTGCTCCCTTCGGGCCCAGAGAGTTTGGAGTAAGGTAGTTAGGCCTTGGAGGCTTGAAGGGTTAGTCTGTAAATGCATGTATGATCAAGATTATTGCTCGGATTCATCTCACAGGTAAGTCTGTTCGCGCATCTGTAATCCTTAAGCCTCCTGCGCATCCAAAAGGACACGCAAACATAGCTGAGACATAAATCACACTTTTACGGAGTTTACTAAAGTAGGACCAAAGTTTTGACGAAAAAGCGATTGGGCAGCTCAGAAATGCCCCGCGATCAGGCAAAAATCGAGTAAAACCTGTCAGGAGGGGCAAAAAGCAGTGCAGGGAACTCGTCCTCGTCTTTCGTCCTCGTCCTCGTACTACGAGGACGAGGACGAAGGGGCAAGGACGAGGACGCGGACGAGCACGAGCAATTTTTAGGCCAGTACTAGGAAGACGAGTACAAGCAATTTTAAAATGTCGGTACGAGGATGAGTACGAGGTCCAAAAATTTTCGGTACGAAATATGAGGATGAGAAAATTGAAAATTCCCTGCACTGGTGAAAAGTCCTGGAGAATTATAGATCCGCAAAAAACTTTAAGTCAAGAGTAGCTGGGACCGGGTTTCGCTCGATCTTTGCCTATCTTCAAGGCATTTCTTAGCCCGCCAATCGATTTTTCGCCCAAACTTCGGCCTCTTCAGTAAACCCTGTAAAAAAACTTTCTGGAGCCCTAGACCCTTCAGTGAAGAGTCAGACTCGATTTTTGGCAAATAAACCAGTCTTGGAAATAATTCCAATCAATTTGTCGATACATTTTAGCCCTAGAACTCACCCACTGACAAAAGAATTGAGCTAAAAATAAATGTGTGCACCCACCCGAAATTTCTACTAGGTGATGCGTATATGAAGTTTCCTCCCCCTTAAAGAACAAAATTTCCTATCAGGAAAAAGGCATTTTTGGAGTAGTGGTTACAAAAAATATCCATAAATAATTTTTTCAGGCGTAGACATTGTGTTTTTTGCAAATATTCCGAGAAATGAGGTCAATTGGTATGTGAAGTGTAGTAACCTTGAACATTTATCTCTTTTAAATCACATGAAAACCATTTTTGTGGGTTCGCAACAACACTCTTTGTTTTCCAGTCATTTACTTTAATTGTTATTGTAATTTATGAATTTATATTTATTAAATTATATAAAATGATTTGGTACATGCTGTTGTCCTATATTTTACTTGTTACACTACTGCCCAATTCTGTGCAGCAGGAAGAGGGTCCTCCAGTTGACTACAATAAAATTGTGACTTGGCGTGAGTTGATGTGTTTTGCCTTTAAAGGAACGCCAATCACAAAATGACGATGGGTTGATGGCAGTGATCAATAGGCATTCAAGCCTTGTAAGATTCTAAAAATCAATGCAATTAGAGTATGTAAAGGTATAAGAAAACATCATTAGTTCAGTGTATTTGTAGCCCAGTGGGGGAGTGTTGGAGCTGTTAAGTCTTGGGCACGTCTTGGTTTTATTCACCATTAGTTTCCGGTTGATCAACCGGCTGATAGGGGTTTTTTGGTAATCGACCGCCGTCAGCCCGTTGACTAGTTTCCGGTCGATAAAATGATCAACTGGTTGACCAAGACTGGATCTGTTATCTACACATATCTCGAAGGTTTGGTTCCACGTATGGAGTGAAAATCTCTGTCAAAAAGTGATATACAGTCAAAACTCAATACGGCGCAACTCCATATAACCTAAGACTTTCTATAACGTAATCATGGGCGCGGTGTTTATGGGCTAATTAGTTGGCTCATAAAGAAATTAAATCAACTGAAATTTTATACAACATAATTCCGTAGATAGTAAAATTCCGTATAACATAAGATTAAAGCAGGAAGCTCGCAATAAAATAAAATGATGCAACTTAAATTGACACTCGGAACCACGAGCGGTTGTCATTGCCTCGTTGGACTCAGAATTTTAGTCCACTAGCCCTGAAAAGATCCAGAGACTAAAATTGGAAAGATCAAAATCATCGTCCCAATCCACTCAATCTCCAACCGAAAAAACCACCTGCCATTCTAAAAATAAACATTTATTCCATTGAGAACAATTTACGTCACAAGTGGTATTCCTCTACTAGGTATGAAGATTCAGATAGATTTTTTGATAGATTTTCGCAATTTCAAAAAATGATTGAAAGAAAAACAGGAATACTTAAAGAAA
>JAKMXJ010035926.1:0-11840 GCA_029339935.1 Anguina tritici
AAAGTGACCTAAAAAGTCGGTGTTTCAGAGCATACCAAACAGCGCTTTAGTAGTTGTAGATACTGGGGGTATACAGGGATGATGCATCGGTGTACGCTTTATCTGAAAAATTTCTTGATCTCTTGACTGAAGATAGGATGAAAAAAGCAAAACACAAAAGCCACACACAACAATAGACAAACAAAAAAGCTGCGATTTCAAGGAAATTGCCACTGGAATACGAGTAAGTCAAGAAATCCATTGAATTGCTTCTGTTGTTCACGTAGAAAAATTTTAGGATGCAACCAAATTGTCACTTGTACTAGAAAAATCCGGTGGATTGCTACTGTAGTACTCCCTCTCCTGTGGGAAATTGGTGGATTCTATCGCCAGTAAATTAGCAATTTTCCTGGATTTTTGGACTTACTGGCATTCCAGTGACACTTAGTGGCTGGCCACTGGCAGTTTGGGGGCACTTCAACGGGATTTTTTAGCCGTGTTGCAAGTAAAGGAAGGAAAAGATATAGATAAAGATTCAACACAATGTACTGGGCGCTATTTTTTCGCAACGATGATTCAATGAGCTACGTATCGATTTTTACCCAACTATTTTAAAAACATCAATAACCGAAGGGGGTCCCGGGCACACCTCTAGTTTATACCGAACTATCATGTTTGCTTCGCCTTACTGCTACTTAATAGTTTCACACGAGAGGCTTATATCTCATAAAAAATTCAACTTGGCCCTTCTTCCGTCAAAAAAGATGAAAGAATATGACAAAACGCCGATCCACGGAAATTGGCAGCTTTGGAAGTCCTTTATAAAATAGCAAAACCAGCAAAAAATAAACAAATAGGCAATGGTGGCAACTATATCCAACAAATTTAATCGAAAACCACCAAGAAGAAGTTTTAACAAGTAACACCACCAATAAAATGAATTTCAAGGAATGCTTAAAGGCGGTCTGAAATTCTACTGGAGAGATTTCTTAGATTACCATAGATCTTGTTGGGCGGTGTTCCTGTAAAAATTAATCATAACTTGACATATATATGCGTATACACATAGAAAATTAGGAAAGGTTGAGAGATACCCATAATCAGCGCGCAGATAGTATGACGAGCAACGCGAAGGTTCTGATAGGCTCCCAGCAAATGAATCTTACTGTCCGCAAGCACAATACGGGTCTTTGTCACATTTTCGATAGTAAACTTTGTTTTGCCGTCCTTCCCAGCAATTCGACCAATAGCACGGCTCATATTGTCTCCTCGAAGCGTCTTGACTAAAATTGTCAAAAATCATTATATAAACACAATCGAAAAGTCACTTACCATCGCTGATTTCAAAGGACTCCAAGAAGAGATGATCAAGCCGAATAAGGGCTATAGCATCATCCAGATTGAAACCAAGAACGAATGCTCGGACAAAATCAGCCGCCTTTTGAAGATTAGCCTTATTGCAGTTTTCATCTGGAGATCGAATCTCGACGTTCCTGGTTTTCAAGTTATAACTGAAATTACATATTTCTACTACAAAGAGAGTCGACGACTAGAAAAAGTTTTAAATACCGAATCTGCATGTTGAGTTGCTTTACTACTGGCGTGATTATCTTCACCCAGTTTTCCTTCAAAGCACCATAACCTGAAAGAAAAATTAGACTCATTAATATTAGCAGAAATAAATGAAATGATACGGTGTGGAGGGCAAGCAACTCTGCGCATTTCATTTGTGTATACTGGCTTCGGCTTCTTCGAATCATCATTCCGATCTTCCACGTTGACAATTTTGCGCTTTCGCTAAAGATCAGCTATAGAGTGAGCAAGTTGCAAACAAAACTAGCTGAAGACAAACCCGCTTAGCAGTTTTTAGTTCCATCATAGGCACATCTTCATCATGGGCAAAAGCATCCTGCTCGGCCTTCTCAACCACCGGGCGTATGATTTCATTGATTTTGTTATCGTCCAAATCAATTAGCTCTGGCATTTCGGTATCGACAACCTCGTCGGGAAGCAGCTTTCTAACAGACATCACTGGTAGCTTTAGCTAAATGATCACTTTAGACAATTCAGTGACAGGTCATCAAAAATACTAAACCGTCGGTAACGAAAACATAAAAAAAAATTCCGTTAAAAATTTATCATGAAACAGCGACAGCGAACAGAGCAACGAAATGTTTAACTAAACAAATCAACGATGCAATTTTTCTCAAACATCACTAATTCTCATCCGAGAGAAGACGTAGTTAAGGAAAGACACGCCTGTCCTCAGATTTGCTAGTCGCTCATAATGACTGAAAATTGTGATAATTAAGAAAAACGCACAATAGCCAAAAAAATCCAAGAATTCTAACCGATTAGAGTACGGAAGAAATGCTTTGACAAGGCTTTCAGCATTTGGAAGCTTGAGAAATTCGTCCTAAAATTTAAATAGAGCAATAATAACTTGAAAAAACAATACCGGTCGAATGCTTCTAAGAGCGTGATTCAGAACAGCCTGGCTTATCTAGATAACAGACAGTAAGAAATCAGTTTAAAAAAGTATAGTTTTATAAATTGTTACCGCAGCTGTCCTCGTATTTGTATTCCACTGAGAAGCGTAATCCAAAAAAATTGAAAGCTGAGTAAGATCCAAAGTCTTGAAAATTGAGGTAAATTCTTTGCCATCATCTCGAGCCAAAATTTGCTTTGTCACGTTAAGACATCTGCAAACAGCGCATCGTCAAATGAGACTGAATTTAAAAAGCGAGCTCACTGGTAAGGCTGAGCAAGATCCAAGGTCAGCAATAAAGCATCCAAATACTTCTCTTGTTGTATGAGGTTAGACAGACTCTGCGCATCAGCAAGCCTCTTAGATGATTCTCTCATTAAATCTTCGTGAGCTTCTTTAGATACATCCTGCCAGACAATCATCGTACCTATTACATGCAAGTTAGAAGAGCAATAAAAAATTGGTGTTACCATCAGTGCCTGCTGTAACGTACTCCATCTTCGTTTCCTCAATTGTGTTCCCGGTCTTACCCTCGCTTTTGACCTTTCTTTCAATAGGCTCCATACACCAAACTTTGTCAGAATGCGCTTCAAATGTTTTCTCGCAGATCCCCTTTTCAAGATTCCATACTTTGAGCAGACCTCCTCCGTCGGCTGAAATCAATTTGCTGCTTTTGTTGATGAATAAGACGGAAAGGACGGCGAATGAGTGTCCAGACAGAGTTTGCAAGCAAGATTTGTCTAACAACGAGAAGATCTTGACAGTGCAGTCTCCGCTGCAAGTGGCGACTGTCTGAATAAAAATATTCCGAAAATCTATTTACACTGTTACGATAATAGATACCTGTAAGTTTTTTGAGAACTTGGCAGACCATACTCCTCTTTTATGACCTTCGAGGGTTCCAGCAATTCCGAATTCCATAGCCTTCGTGTCAATGTGCCAGAGTTTGGCTGTTTTATCCCTGAGAAGGAATAATTAAGTGGCAAGAAAAAACCTTCATTCATGGGTACTTATGCACTCCGGGTCCCCATTTCAGATTTCATTCAAATGACTTTATTTTCCTTGCCAACACGCAATAACTATTTCTCGAGTGCATAATGTTCACTAATCTGGTGCCAAAAATGATAGAGCATGTGATCTCCCACGAACAACTCGCGCCACAAGAACTCTTCAATATGACTGATCAGATGACTCCTCGACGTGCCATACTCTCTTTTTATGACGATGTTTGAGCTTCTCGTGAAGGCTTTCGATTTTCTGAGTTTTGATTTCAGGATTGTTTGGATCAACAAAATTTTCTGAATGATTAACAACAAAAAAAGGAAGGCAAAAATAAAGTCATTTGACAGAAATCTGAAACGGGACCCCAGGGTGCATAAGTACCTTTTCACGTCACAAAAACACTGAATAAAGAGTACGGGCAGATCTTTTCTATCACAAAAGCTTACATAGACGCAGTCAAGCACAGCTTGTCATTTAAACTGATGTCTACGCTATTGATATACTTTGAATGAGCAACAAACGTCGACGAAGCAGTCAATTTGTGTCTGAAAAATCGAATTTAAAAGTTATAAAGCGCTACATTTCTTGCATTTCTAAGTCACTGCTCTTTAACAAGCCCAAAGGCCAAATTTTCAAAGTACTGTCGTTTGAAACGGTGATGATGAATGCATGGCTCTTGGAATGAGAGAACTTCACGGAAGTGACTGAATTGGTGTGGCCTGTAGCTAGCGCAATATTTCTGGCAATAGGCTCCTCTGACTTGATATCGGCACTGACGACACTAGCAAGCTTCCAAAGCATAACCTGCAAAATTTGAATAAAATGGACTGAGTCAAATAAAAACCCCCAAAGACGGACGGTGTTGTCCTTCGAAGCTGAGGCTAGAATAAAATCATCCCAATCCGGCGAAGCGACTGATAGAATGCTTTGGGAATGCCCTAAAGCCAAAGTTGTAAAATTGCAAAGTTTCAGCACAAAAGTCAACCATGTATAAGATGACAGCTGAATGAGTTCAAATTGTAGATCCTAAGATCTGCCGTGTTGCTTGCCACCGCTAAACAATTGAGTTTCGAAGAAACGAAACATACATCAAATATCTCGTCATTATAGCCAGCAAACTGCTTGCATATTTTGAGGGAAGCAAGATCCACAAATACCAAGTCACTCTCGACGGATGCTTAAGAATGTTTCCAGTTCTTTAAGTTATAAACTGTTTGAAGACCAACCACAAACTGCAACGCCAGTTGATTGACAGTAAACAACATTATCCAGTTGAACCCTAAATAATGTCATTATTACCCTAATACCTATTAAACAAAATGCTCAATTATACGCCAATTAAAGAAACAAAACTGCCAAAAAAAACTCGGAAATACAACAAAAAGACACACCTTGAAACGTTCACTTCACAAACCACTCGTCCAGTGTCAAAAGACCGTATTACAAGCATCCCCTGCTCCCCAACAGTTGCGAACTCAGTAGTATTTCCAGGAAGCGAAATTGCACATTCGATTGTTTCGAATAGAGGGATCATGGACATTACATCTAACGATTTTGTGTTTAGAATAGAGCCTGTTTTATCACGGCTGAAGACGGCAACGACGTTGACAGAATTATTGGGATGAGGAAATATCGCAGTGATTCGACTAAAGGTGATTAAAATTGTTGGGACACGTTAGCTTAAACTCCCGACCTTGTATGATGCGTCCATTCTACTGATACTTTCTTCTGCTTTTCGTCTTGCCCCAAATTGAACCTGTAAAATCACAGTAATTAATTTCTATAACCACCAGTCCTCACATTCTGAGTAACCCATCTCCATATCCAACTAGCAACTTCCGACCACCATCAATAAAGCAGAGAGCTGTGACAACAAATTTTCCGCGAAAGTTGTGAGTGCAAAACTGGGCTTTTATATCCCAGACTTTGACCTAAATTTTTGTGAAGCAGATAGGCTTAAACAAAAGACGTAAATTACATACGGAAAAATCGGCACTTCCTGTCTAGAAAAAAAGATTGAAATAAAATTATATACAACGGTGTATACCGCTAGAGCAGAAGAATCATTCGCCTTGGACACCCACTTCATCAAAAGAATAGGTGCGCTATGTGTGCCTCTGAACTGGTGCAACAACTTCGGGTTGTCCTGGTCAAGTGAATAGCTAAATAAACAACAATTAGCCGGGAATTGGACTTAATAAACGTCTAGTGAAAAAACTTACCGCTTGAGAATATCGCTTGCGTAGGCGATCACGATTTCCGAATCATCTTCTTTCAGTACGAAGCTAGTCACACGAGCCTCCTGATCTTTGTCGCCAATAGAATATCTAAAAAAATTAAATAATAGAGAAAACTTGTTTTGAATGCAAAACAGTCAGATTTGGATCAGATTTTCTATAAAGGGACCGGTCAGTTCGCGGCGTGTCAAAATCGCGGAGGTCAGTTTGCGATGGTTTCTTCAAATCAACCATATTGGGAAACTTCTGTCTTAGGATTGCTCTTTTACTAACAAAAGCCTCACAACTTGAGGTACTCACACCCTAAAAATGGTATCTCGGTGCTCAACCTGAGCTTTTTTGAATCAACGCCAAGCGGCCAAAAAACCATGCTGACATGCGCATGATTATGTGCTCAACACGGTTTGAAGCGACCAAAACAGCGACTTCTTTGACGAAAATGACCAATCTGAACAAAGTTCGCGAACAGACCGTTGCGAACTAACTATGCCACGAACCGGGAACATACCTTCCAATGGGCATGTAAGTTTGAGTTATGGACCGTTCTTTATCGCTGATGGCAAAACATTTTTGTATTCCAGTCGGAATGAAGTGTTAGAAAATACGGATTAAACAACAATACGCTAATGATAGCTAAGAATAGCAAAATATGAACCAACCTTTCTGAACCATCATGCACGTTGAGCACCTTGACTACATTTACACAGGTCGTAAAAAGAGAATTGCCAGCTAAATTTAGCGCATAATCTCCGCCGGTGTAAAACACATCAAAAACCTAAATAGTCAGATCAAAAATTAGGAAAAAAATGCTGAAATACCCTTGATTTCCGAAGTTCTAGTCCACAATCTCGCACTTTAGCCATTTATCTAGAAATTGACAGCAGTGTTTTTCATCTCAAAAATTTTTGTAAAATTCATGCAAACATCATTGAATGGAGAGAAACAATGAGGAGAGAAGAAACCTAAGAAACAAATATTGCGGGTCCTGCAGGGAATCGTATTTTCATGGTACTAAGTTTCTTACTGTAGGATTTTGTGATTAGCCCGTCTTTGGCGAAATTTCGTTCGGTTTTTTATTCCCATTGAAACCAATTTGTTGCTTGAGAATTCCGAGGAAACTGAGACATGACTAAGGGAACCACATCCTTTGGAAAGGTAATCCATTATTATACAATATCAACGAAAATCCCTAATTAATTATTTTAGCGCCACAACAAAACACACACGTTGTGCAGACGATGCGGCCGCTCTAGCTATCATATCCAGAAGCATACTTGCAGTTCATGCGCATACCCTGCGTCTCGCAAGAGAACCTACCAATGGTCTATCAAGTCCATTCGCCGACGCACCACTGGCACCGGAAGAATGCGTCACTTGAAGGTTAGATAATCTCAGAACACATCTGTAGTTAATTAAATAATTTAAATTGTAGACCGTGCACCGTCGATTCCGGTACGTTGACTAAGCCTTTCACAGTATGACTTTTCTCACACCCCCACAATTTTTTTTTAAATTTTTACGGAAGCATGAACAATTAAATCAAATTCAGCAATGGATTCCGAGAGG
Organism: Anguina tritici; assembly: GCA_029339935.1. Classification (NCBI taxonomy): domain Eukaryota; kingdom Metazoa; phylum Nematoda; class Chromadorea; order Rhabditida; family Anguinidae; genus Anguina; species Anguina tritici. Next base: position 7,273 of record JAKMXJ010035926.1, read on the forward strand.
GAACAACCGCCAAGAAAGTAGCGAAACCATGAGCACTTAAAACCTCCAGTTGTTGCTTCACAAAATGAATTTCACGTTTTGTTGTTATAAAACTCTTCACATATCTACTGCTTTATCTATACACATGTTAAGCAACTACGTAAACAATGAAACTGTCAGACACTACCGCATAGAGTTCGTAAGTTTTCAACTGCACCATTTGGATCATGCTTATGGAGCAGCAGATGGCCCTGAACTTGGGCCGGAGAGAGCTTTTTTTGCAACCCTAGCGACACTGCCCTATCTTTGAACGCCCTGCACATTTCATCCGCTACGCCTTCATAGAATCTTTTGAACATCTAAAAAAACTCAATCTTTTTGTCCGAAAATCACCGATAGCATTTTGTGTTACCATTAGTAGCATTTCGGATGTGCAATAATCGAACACCTGCTGGACATCCACCCTTCCTGGTCTAATCAGTGCTTGGTCCAGTTTCTCTTTGTAGTTGGTGGTCATAAATAGGATCCTTTCTTCTGAGCTTGCCACACCATCGATTGCATTCCTAAAGACATTGGAGGTATAACTCCCTCGAAAAAATTATTGAAAACGCAACTCACAAAAGTCCTGAGAGCGTCACACGAGTCGCGCCGAGATAAGCCTTGTCCTGAGTGTTGTCAGGCAAGTCTCTCGAAGGCATTGCTGCGTCAACATCTTCCAGCACTAAAATGCTCTAAAAATTCGTTCTAATTCAACGTCTTCAAATACTAATGGTGTAAAGAAGCAATCAAGGAATCTTACGTTGCTCGGAGCAATATTAAGCAGATGGTTAAGACGGGCATCGTCTAAGGTTCTTTCACTCAGCAAAACAAGGCAAATACTGTATCCATAGTGTCCGGCTGAAAAAAACTGCCTTTGCTTCATACAACTAATAACAATTACCCAGGGCGGAGATAAAGCTGCTTTTTCCGGTTCCCGGAGGTCCATAGAGAAGATAACCTCGGCGATATGGCACCCCACGGTCCACATACCTTAATTAACATTACAATTATTACGAAACCAAGATCTTTAGACCAAGAGTTGCACCATTTTTGAGAGCTAACGAATTCATCAAAATCTTGCTGTAACTTTTCTCGAACACCTTTGTCCAGAATAATCGAAGAGAGCGCCCTTTTCCTCCTAGGATTTCCAAACTAAAAATTTCTGTAGAAATTGTAGTTCTTAACCCTAAATTGCCTTGTGCCATTCAGGCCCTACTGCGTTGTATATCACCAAGCCACTGTCCATCTACAACCATTTTTTAAAGCGCAAGATTTTATGATGTTACCTGCGACAGAGCTTCCCTGGCTGCATTATCCAAGAAGTTCTTCCAAAACAAAGGGTTCCCACCTTAAACACTTACTGCGCTTAACCGATGTGAAAATTTTAGAAATTAAAGTAAAAAAGCACCAAATTTAGTCAATGTGACCTGGAAAGACGATTTGGAAACATGTTAATGTGTGTAAATCCACTGAATCCAAATTTAAATAAAATGTACCGTTTCCAGTGGCGTACGTAACCCCATTTTTTGAATGGTCTGTTTTTCCCGAGTTCGCTCCACCTTTATGAGATTGTAGTTGTACCAGAAATAATGGATTCCTCTTCCCGGCAGAAAGTAGAAGCTAGAAAAACAGGCTAAGGAAAGTCTAACGAAAAATTAACCTAGTAGATGAACGGCCGCTTTCTGCCTGCCACAATCGAGTGTTTACTGTGAGCTTATTAGTCCTGTACGTACTGTGCTGAAGAACGCAAAACCATTTTTGAGACAAGGTAATAAAACTAGACAAAAGTTTCTAACTCACCCCGTTGATAAAATCCAAAACCCAGGAGTATGCACTAAATTTTTCGATAAAATACTTTAACATGGCAAAAGCTGACCAATCTTCATTATCAAGCTCCAAAATTGATAGAAAACGACGACGAAAGGCAGCGCTCAGAACAACTCGAAACTTCTTCACAGCAGACAGTCCAACGGCAAGCACTCCAACTCCAGCCAAAGCTTCGAAAGTTCTGTTTGATGAGAGACTGCTAAAGATTTGACCAATTTTTCCCTTTGATCCCTGTCGTCCAATTTCACCGGCTGGAGCGATATCTGAAGGCACGCTTTTCCTATTTCCAACTCCCAAAATATTTAGCACTGAGGCAGCTGAGGATTCACGATTGACTAACGATTGCTCTTCCATTGAATTCGCTGCGCTTTGCTAAAGATATATTGTAGGAGATTTCATGTCTATTCAATATTTACAAGCTCTAAATTTTCTCAAACAAAATCAATGTTGCAAAAGCCAAAAAAAGTCAACTCAGAAAATTCCTATCTTTTTGCAGTCAACGCATCAAATTTTCTGTTATAAAAACAAGATTTCCATGAACATTCAGTTGGGACGAACATTAGATGCAAGCCATTTTGGATGCAACAAAATTTTGGTGACCAAAAGAAACAGTGCTGAAATTGCCGGCATTTATTTTGCTAGCGCATCTTTTAATTTTTCTAGTAAAATATTTCAAATAGAAATCATCAAAAAATTCGTGAACACATTATCTTGAACGAAGAAGAAGTAAAGTTTTCGCGAGAAACTTTCCACTTAACTTTTAAAGGTGAAATTTCAATCGTCTATATCTTCTGTAAAACTCAATGAGTTCTATCGGAACCGGGTATGATCTCGCTGCAGCGACCTTTTCCCCTGATGGCCGTATCTTCCAAGTTGAGTATGCTCAGAAAGCAGTAGACAATTGCGGTACCCTTGTGGCAATTGCTGGAAAGAATGGAGTGGTCACGGCTGTTGACAAACTGGTGCTCTCTAAGCTCGTCGTTGAGGTAATAATTTTCAAGTTTGCCCTTCTTCTCGTTCTTCTGCCCATAATTATTGCATTTTAAGAGTGGAAATAGTAGAGTTGCACACGTCAACGATTTCATCGGCTTCACCAGTGCAGGCGTATACTCCGATGGCCAGTCCTTGCTAGAGTATCTGCAGGATGAGGCGATCAAGTACTTGAAAGACTACAGAGCACCGATTCCAGTCAAGAAACTTGCTCAAAGTGTAAATAAAGCTTTTTAGCCCTTTTTACTGCAAACTTCCCAATTTAGTTGGCTGAGTACGTGCACATCTTCACACTCGGAATTAGTCGTCCATATGGTTCAGCCGTTTTTTTGACTGCCTACGAAGAAGAGGTTTGAAACAAAACTAGTGGTTTTTAGATCATATATATTCAGACTCCATCTATTTATCTTGTTGAGCCATCCGGTCAATGCTACGCCTACAAGGCCTGGGCTGTGGGCAAACACCGTCAAGCAGCCAAAACAGAAATCGAAAAGCTTAACTTGGCTGACCTTGACACTAACCAGCTCGTGAAGGAGGCTGTTCGAATTTTGTTGACTGTGCGGGATGAGTCTAGCCAGAAGAACCAGTGCATTGAGGTCGGCTGGGTGGGAGCAAACACTAATGGAAAATATGAGGTAAGTACAGGGTGGCTTAAACTCCCCCCGCTTTGAATGACCTTAAACTTTTTATTTTATGGGGCCGTATTCAGGTCGGTTAGTAGAGTTTTGGATCAAAATTAACTCGTGAGCTACTCGACCCGTTTCAGACCGACCGAGTAGCTTCAAAGATTATGAGTTAATTTTGATTTACTCGACTCATTTCAGACACACGATTAGAGTTCTGGATCACGAGTTACTCGTGATCTTACTCGAACAATGACTAATTTTTGACCTGAGTAAAATTCTACTTACGTGCCTTTAAAGTGAACTAAAGTGTTTTTGAGTAAGTAAGGGTTCTACTCGCGAGTTTTACGAGTAAAGTCACCGAGTTTTGGACTGAGCAGGTTGTTCGTTTCATAAATGCCTGGAGCTTATGCAAAAATTGAGTAAAAGGCGGTCGTAGCTACCCTTAACCTAAAACTTTTGGAGAATTCTCGCAGAAATCCCCCTAAGCACCCTGACTTAAAGATTTTTACGAGTCTACAATTTTTTTGGAGTTTTTGACCCGACCTGGCAGGACGTACTCAATCTTTGCCTAACCCCGAGCCCTTTTCTGAGCGCCTCAATCAATTTTTTGTCAAATATTTTGTCTGCCTTCGTAAACCCCATAAAAGATCCGGGGCGTTTGAATCAAAAAGCTTTGATTAAAGACCCAGCTTTAAAACAGTTTCTGATTCTGAATTTTTAAACTCACACTTGTGATCAAAGTCAAAACACGCGAGTAGAATCCTACTCAGTCTAAAACTTGGTAAGTTTACTCGTAAAATGCGCGAGTAAAACTCACGTCAAGAATTACTCACACGGGAAGTGCACATGCTGAGACGTTTAAATACGATGCCCAAACTACATCCACTACACCACCAGTGTTGGGAATTTTCAAATTTCTCGTCCTCGTACCAAAAAATTTCAGGCCTCGTACTCGTTCTCATACCGACTGTTTAAAATAGCTCGTACTCGTCTTCGTCCTCGTATTTTTCTCGTCCTGTGTCCTTTTACTCGTACTTTGCTCGTACTTTGTACTAAAAAGCAAAAAAGCTAATTTTTATTGAAAATTTTTACTCCTTTGATTAAATG